>JAULKM010140304.1:0-18368 GCA_032355605.1 Rubia tinctorum | reverse complement strand
CTAACCCCGAGCTCCTGCGCCACCCGCCACTTCCGCCAATAACCCTAAACCCTAGCTCATTCTCTTCCCACCTCAGCGAATAGCCCTAGCCACTCAACCCACCAACGCCACTCAGCCTCCACCACTCATCGCAAATAGCCGTAGCCCTAGCTCCTGATTGGAGATTATCTGGGCGCCTATGTCAAGGTTGCAAAAAATAAGTCAGGATCTTGCCGTGGTAAGACCTTGAAAATCAGAGTAATTTTGAATGTTTATAAACCGTTTCCTAGGGGTGATAACCATGGAACATGAGGATAGTGATTACTTGCTCTATTTTCAATATGAATGACTTCAAGGTTTTTGCCATCTATGCGGTTGCCTGGACCAATCCCAGGTAGAATGCCCTTTCAAAAATACACCACAAGGGGATGAGTTCATACCGATGGGCTAAGGAAAATGGCTGAGTTTGAAGATCCAGCAATCTTTTCCCAATCCTAGTCCGGGTGTGCTTCACCAGCAGAAGAGACGCAAACAGGTTATACCGCAGCTGAAGGCAACCACCTCATCGACATCACTGATGAATATTCCAGAAGCCTAGACAGCCGAAGAACGGGTGGTCGGAGATGCCGTTACGAAAAGGTCAGGCCTAGATGGCGAGAATTCAGCCGGTCAGCAGTTATTGACTCTAATTAATGCAGTCAATGTATCCTTAAAAATCACGCCTTTAACTTGGCTAACTTATAGCACTACCAACAGCTATATTCTACTTAAAGTTAAAGGCGTAGATTGTGCAAGGTCCTTCTCTGTAACTAAAGAGGGTCAAATAACTCTATCTATGCCAGCAAATAACCATCCTTTGGAGAACAAAAATTCTTTTTGCAGGAACAGAATAGAGAAACAGGAGACTCTACCTTCATGTTTGATAACAGTGCCGCACGGTTTTGTGCTGAAGCATTGGGTGTTTCACAAAATCCCCTTTAGAATATTTTCAATGTTATCTGTGTGTGACAGATACTTGATCAAATCCCTGATGAAAAATCCAGAATTTAGCTTGACTCCAATGGAACAGGCTGGACAATATCACAAGAAAGTGAAGAAGAATGATGCCATGGATATTTACCTGAACAATCCTCCTCCAGAATTTGGTAATAGCCCAGTAGAGGTCTCATCAGACGAAGAGTCGGAATCAATTCTACCATTACAAATTATGGAAATTGAGAAGTACAGAAAGATGGACACCCGATAAAGATTCAACATCGTCTAGGTATAGAACCAAAGGATGCAGAAGTATGTGCGCCATTGGAACTCAAGCTAGGTGTAATTTATATTGGCGAACGGTCAATTTCAGGGCCTAGAGTCTCATCAACGAGTCGTTTACCAGCCACTATCAACCCAGGAAGGTTCTGGCTGGGTGAAATGGAAGCAGCTCGCTGACGGATGGAGGAGAATCGGCGCATAGAGGAGGCTGAGAGTATATATCGGGAAAGCTGAAAATAACCGAAGCAGACTCTGTTGGGAAGCTGTTGTCGCCAGTAATCACAAGGCCCATCAATTTAAATTCGGTGACAGATTGGGAAGTAGGATCAGTGGCATCAGGCATGGGAGAAATTCCACCGATCGCAAAAAGCCCAAGTTCGCCGGCGATGGCCATCTTTGATAGCAGAGGTGTGGCTAGTGGAAAAAAAGGAATGACATGGGTTTACTGTTCCAGAAGTGTTTTTGGATGATAAATCTAATTCTACAAACCTGGGGAGAATCGACTAAAAATGAGAGCTAGAAAACATTGTGGGCTTAAAATTATTGGGCCAAAATGAAGCTGTTGAAAACCCATTTCTTCATGGGAGTTCAGAAATTATTTGTACTAAGCACATGAGGGGTGGATCGATTCAGAAATTTAATTTTTCGAAAAATCCAGAGATTGAAGGTTCAATTGAGAATTTTAACTCCAAAGCAAAACACTTCGCCAAATGTGACTCAGTATTCACCAATCCAGGCTCAACTCACAATTTTCAAGCGGAAGCTAGATTTTAAAGATGGACGATTTGATGAGGAAGAGGCTAAGGATGCTAAGAAGCAGAAAATGGATTTGGTGACAGGGGTTAACTTTATTTTCTTGACAGGGGTAAAGTTTAATGTGGGTTCACCCGCATTTGGACCAGCGGCGGTGACTGGGAAGACCCAGTCCCGCTGGAAAAAAAATGAGTCTCATAAGCTGGAACTGCCGAGGGCTATCACACCCTTATGCAGTCAGACATTTAAAAGACCTATTCTACAAGTTTTCTCCTTCATTAATCTTAAACTAAATTTAGTTCTGATAAGTTAGTTGGGTTGAGGGATTCCTTAGATTTACATGGCATTTTTGTTGATGTCGATAGCAATTCAGGGAGTCTAGCTTTGCTGTGGAATAAAGACCTAGAAGTTTCTGTTATGGGTTACTCTTTTAATTTTGTTGACTTTACAGTTAAGGATCCATGATCTCATCTACTCTGGCGGTGTACAGACGTATATGGGGAGCCAGAAACCCATAAATGCCCTCAATTTTGGCAGAATTTCACCAGACTTTGCAACAACTCCAATCTGCCTTGGTTTTGCATTGGTGAATTTAATGAAGTGTTACACCCGAATGAATTCCAAAGTGCAAATAGACGTCCATCACATCAAATTGGCGACTTCAGGATAGCACTTAACCATTGTAACCTTTTTGATCTGGGATATGAGGGATACAAATACATTTGGTTTAGAAATTGGAAAAACCTTTGGACTGTAAAGGCCAGACTGGATAGAGCTGTCGTAACTCAGGAATGGATAAATGTTTTTTCTACTGCAAAGCTGAAACATCTTTTCATCCATCAATCTAACCATGTTCCCATTTTGCTACAGTTACGAGATAAAGCACGAGATTGAACACATAATCCACGGCATAGACCATTCTGTTTTGAAAATTACTGGATACAATCCCCACAATGTCAAGATAAAGTATCAGAATGTTGGAACCATGCAGCACCAAATTTACCATCGGCCATAATTGAATGTTCATGAGGGCTGCTGAGTTGGGATAATTTAGAGTTCACAATCAGCATAATAAGAAAGAACAGTTTTCCATTCAACTTCAAAGATTGCAACAAGGAATCATAATAGATGAAATTCAAGCTGAAATGGCCTCAATAAAGTTCCAATTAGAAAAACATCTTGACATAGAAGAGGCCAGATAGAAGAAAAGAGCAAAGCAGCATTTGCTGGAAAAGGGTGATCGAAACACGAGTTTCTTCCATTCTTTTGCGAATAAATGTAAAAGAAGGAATACAATCCATGGTTTAAATAACAGACGTGGGCAATGGTGCACGAATGAAAAGGATATGGAAAGTATCATTTCAAGACATTTTCAGCCTGTATTTGAGAGCTCACACCCATCCCCGCTAATCATAAACCACTTGACTGAGAAGGTCCCCTTAAAAGATTCCTTGGAAATGAATCCTAGCTTAAGAAGAACATATACCTAAAGTGAGATACATGCAGCTCTAAAGACTATGGCTCCGAATAAGTCCCCAGGACCCGACGGAATGCCACTATCATTTTTTCAACGTTACTGGAAAATTGTAGGTCCAAAGGTGACCCAGGAAGCTCTTCAATACTTGAATGATGGAAAGCCTATGAGGGATCTTAACGATACTAATATTGTATTAATTCCAAAGACAGAAAAGCCGAAGGAAATCTCACAATTTAGGCCTATTAGTTTATGCAACGTGGTATACCGTATAATTTCATAATGCATAGAGAATAGGCTCAAGATTGATTTGGATACAGTGATCTCTCCCCAACAAAGTGTGTCTGTTAAAAATAGATTGATCACAGACAATGTCATGATAGCTCATAAGGCGCATCATTATATCAAAAGAAAGCGGACGGGGGCAAAGGGTCAAATGTCAACTAAACTAGACATGAGCAAAGACTTTGTAAAGGATTGAATATCCCTTTCTACTAAAAATCCTTGAAAAGATGGGATTTGATTAGAGGTTCACTGATCTAATTGACAGATGTATTGCGACAGTTCTCTTTCTTTCACACTGAATAGGAAAAGTTTTTGTAGACTCACTCCTACGCGGGGCTTACGACAAGGAGATCCCCTATCTCCTTACCTCTTCATTATTTGTAATGAGGCCTTCTCTCATTTAGTGCAAGATGAGGTTAGATTAAAGAGTCTTCATGGTCTAAAGATTGCAAGGAAGGCACCGACACTATCTCACCTACTGTTAAAAATGATACATTGATTTAAGGAGAAACAACCCTTTCAGAGGCACAAACACTGGAGAGAGTTTTGCAACAGTATGAGAAAGCATTAGGGCAGAGAGTAAATTATGATAAGTCTTCGATAATGTTCAGCCCAAACACAGCCGGCCAGGATAAATCACAAATTCTTCATGTAATGCGAATGACAAAGGCTGTCACCCATGAGAAATATTTGGGTTTTCCAAAAATCTTTGGACGATCAAAAGCCATGTCACTGGAAGGAATAAAACACAGGATTTGGTCCAAAATCGGGAGTTGGGAACACAAACAGCTCTCAAAAGGGGGGAGAGAAGTGCTGATTAAGTCGGTACTGTAGGTTATTCCAACTTAAACAATGTCATGTTTTATGCTTTATGCTTTATGCTTCCTGATGGCCTGATAGAGGACATATATCAATTGCATGGCCATTACTGGCGGGGTAGCTCCTCCAAAAAAAAATTCACTGGAAAACTTGGTCCAAATTGTGTTTTCCGAAAGGCTTGGGAGGGCTAGGATTTAAAGACTTGAAGATTTTCAATACAACAGTGCTAGGAAAGAATGCTTGGCTGCTATTGACGAACCCAAATTCCACAATATCAAGACTTCTAAAGGCTAAATACTTCCCATCAACATCCTTCTTAGAAACAAAATTAGGGTTGGACCCATCATATGCATGGAGATCTATTCTACAGGGAAGTGATCTAATATCAAAAGGCGTCCGAAAGAGGATTGGATCTGGAACAAATACAAATATAAAAAGGGTCTTTGGCTACCAAGAGTGGCAAAGCAGAAGCCCACATCACTATCGTCTGACTTCCCAGATGATCTGAAAGTTGCCCATTTAATGTCTGAAAATGGCAAAAAATGGAATGAGAACCTAATCCAAAATATTTTCAACCAGAAAGAATCATTTCTCATATAGTCGTAACCTAGGAGTGTTAACTCCTCGCATCCTGACAGATGGATATGCCATCCAACAGTTGATGGTAAATTTACTGTCAAATCTGACTACAATATTGGTCTTAATTTTTCAAATTTATCATATGCAGGGAATATGACATCAAGTAGCTTAGGACCATCTGCACACTGGAAAATTATTTGGAGTTTAACAACACAACCGAAGACCAAACACTTCCTATGGAGATTATGCAAGAACAATCTACCATCAGCAGCTAACTTACGCATCAAACATGCGAATGCTGAAGCTTTTTGCTTAATCTGCTCATTTGAGGATACATCATTGGAACATCTAATCTTTCATTGCCCCTTAGGGCATCAACTATGGGTTGCTGCAAACTTACATGAAAGAATCTTTCATTATGATCAGCCAAGTGTGAGCTTGTGGGTTCAGGATCTCCTCATGGAAATTGATACACAAGATATGGAAATCACGGCTATCATGTTGTCCCAACTTTGGTATCATCGAAACAAACTTCTACATGGTGAGCAGCATGAAATCCATCCACAACAGTGTGTGATTTATGCCACCAGATTGTTGATTTATGCAACCAATTATACTTTACTTTGACTTAGGGGGGTGGATGTCTTCCGTGGAAAGCATCCAAAACTTGTAATGAGAAAAGTAAAGTATAATTGGTTGTGTTGTCCACTAAAGAAATGGTAAGATGTTCGTTTGCTTTTTAAAATTATTTATATTACTTTTAGGTTTTTTTAATGGTGTTCAAATGCCTTTGCAAGTAACTTGCAGAATCAATGAATCAAGAATAATGAATGATGAATCATATTTCTTCAAAATGAGGACTATATTGTTAAGAATGCAGTTATTAGCTTTCTGCCACACGGTCATTCCTCATTTTTCCGATGCTTAAGTGGCAATTTTTATTATTTATGAAAACTACTATTGGACAAGTAATATTCCTCTTCCTAGGTCCAACCCCTCTACGTGTTCACTTTATTGTCAAGGTATCGTGCATTTACCCTTATACTATATATATACACACACTTCCTATTTCTATGTCTCATAAATATTGATCTATTTTTTTGATAGATTTTGATTCTAAATATAAATTAATATATTTATAATAAAAATATCATGTGAAATATTAGTAGATTCATCTTAATATATACGAGTATTCTTTAGAGAAAGTCTTAGGAAAGACGGCATTTTCATAAGATTATGGAAATTCCACAGTGATTTTTACCTTAAATGTTGTAATTTTTATTAAATTTAAACATTGTATTTTAAAATTTAAAACAACTAATAAGATGTATTTGAATGTGAAAATTAAAAAATATACAATCTAAAAAAATATTTTCAAAATTTCTAAATTTAGTACTCCCTATGTCCCAACCATTTCTGCAGAGAGCGAAATGACTGAGCAGAACTTTGGAGCGGGCCTCACCTGTCAACCCACTTGCGCTTTAGCCAGTAAACACCTTTAATCAATTTAAACAATTCCCTCTTTTTTTACCGTTCATCTTTCTTCCCTCCATTTTTTACCGGCCAAACTGATAGTTTTACAACCTGTTCATCCCAAAAATGAAAACAAAAATCTCCAAATTTTTTACAGCCATAGATTCCTTACAAGTACAAAATACTTATAAATACAAGGAGTGGATACACATATCTCAGCCAATACAAAGTGTGAAACCCTATTCAATACATCCAGAAGAACAAAGACAAACTTCCAGAAACAAAAAAAACATTTGAAGCCAATAAATCCTCAAAACCTAACACCAACATGTGAAATTGTTGGGGGAACCCTCAGATCAGGTTTGTTTCATCAGGGAGCCCTGCAAAGCATCCCAAAGGAGCTGGTTGCTCCTCTGATGTTTGCATCTTCCCTTTCATTATAGGGTTTTACATTTGGGGGCAGTATGCGAGAGAAGAATCTGTCAAACGAGGAGAGGCAACATCTTGCGAAATTTCTTTTGGAGAACCAAAATAATGGGAAGATAAAGCATTCTAGGAGGCTCGAGCCAGCTACACTTTTTAGTTTTCAATCCGTACTGTCAGCAAAATATAGGCAGTAGCACGAGCCTAGCTTGGATCGGGTTAGCCACTAAACATGAGGCATAATATGGATGACCACAATGCTCACAACAAGATCGATATTGATCTTAAGCCATTAAGAGCCATACCTGCACATAAGAGAAGAACGGTGAGGGGTACAGCTACAACATACCTGCACATAAGAGAAGAACGGTGAGGGGTACAGCTACAAGCTTACATATAGGGAGGAATAGTGTGCAAAAGGATGTAACATTGAAGGTCATAAGAAGCCACACAAACAGTATCAAACCAGCCTTGACAGCTCGGAACAAAATCAAAAGTTTGGTTTTATGTCTAACTAAGCTCAATACTCAAATGCAATTCAGAGAAATGGAGAACATAATCCATATTGATGAGAAGTGGTTTTATCTTAGTAAGGAAATTGTGAGGTACTTATTAGCCCCTGGTGAACCTGAATCATATAAAACATGCAACCGTAAATCCAACATTCCAAAAGTAATTTTCATATGTGTTGTTAGTAGACCAGTATTTGGTGAGGATGAGCAGGTTATATTTGATTGGAAGTTAGGGATATTCCCTTTTGTGCAAGAACATGTTGCCAAAAATAAAAGTAAAAATAGGCCAGCAGATACTGTGGAGTTAGTGCACAATCCTTCAATCACAAGGAAAGTGATAAGTAAAAAATACCGATTGAGGTAATACCTGCAATTAAGGTAAGGTGGCCAAGTCACATGAGCAAGAATATTTACATACAACAAGATAATGCTACACCACATATATTAGAGAATGATCCACAATTTCTAGCTATGGCTAAGTCCGATGGCTTCAATATCAATTTAGTTAGCCAGCCAGCAAATTCCCCTGACCTCAACATCTTGGATTTAGGGTTTTTTAACTCTATACAGTCCCTACAACAAGAGGAGGTTTCAAGCAATATTGTTGAGCTCCTAGGAGCAGTGTTCAACGCATATGCAAGGGAAGATGCTTCTACACTCAATAAAGTATTTGTGACTCATCAAGCATCAATGTTAGAGATAATCAAAGTAAATTGTGGCAACAACTACAAGCTTCTGCACATGAATAAGGACATAATTATAAGGGAAGGGACACTGCCAATGATGCTAACTGCGGATGAGGAAGATGTGAGGGCCAGCATTCAACATTTGGTAGCACTGGGAGAAAGTGCCAAAATTCTGCCACTGATGCATGCCCTAGGTATTAGGAACTAGTGAACATGAAATCTATACATTTTGGGGTTGGTTTCAAGGCAAATTTTGGAAGCCTGTGAACATTTCGCTTTTGGTGTGATCGAAATGGTCAAAGCTAACCCCGGTTAAGTGTAATGCTATGCATACAAAACCGAAGTTATGTTTTAAAACATTTGCGTTTCATATATTTTCCTTGAATTCTTTCATTTATCACACAAAACCAGCTAGGGAAGATGCATTTGTCAAATAAATTTGGGACTCTACACAATGTAAGACCAGGATGGAAGATGCTTTTGTAAAATACATTAGGGACTGGAGACGGAGGGAGTATGCTTTACAGGATATACCAGCAGGAGCAAACAACATGATCAGCTTGGACAAAACCAGAGAATATGCAAAACCCCAACCAGCCAAAGATATTTCAACCACAAGTAAAAAATTTACAGTAAGTATTCTGAAACTCATGTACTCAAGCAGACCACTGTAGTTCATTCATAGCAGAAACATAATGGCACCAACATGCCAGATGTAATCACAAACACATAAGATGGAATGGTACCAACATGCCAGGAATACTAAAAACAATAGGTAAAGAAAGATATCACCTAATTGGCTACATTATATTGTCTTCAGTACTTGAACATGCCGAATCGGTACAGCCAGGGAAGATGCTTTAAAATGAGAAATTAGGGTATTGTCCCCTTCGCGGATTGTATTTCCAACCAACCAGGATATGTAGGACTAAAATAGACAGGGAGAAATGGTCAAGGTACATTTCCAGGTACGTGGCAAAAACAGGGAACATTTTCAAAATTTTAATAATCATTATTCAGGGAATATTACAATCGAAGCCAGAAACAGTAACCCTAAATATGAAGAAAAAAATGGATCGGGAACTTATCTTCTTCATGAAGATGGGTTGAACCCTTGGTCAATCTTTTTTTGCCCTCCTTTTTTCTAATCTTTCGCGTCTCTGGATTTCTCTGTATCTAGGGACCAATAAATACAACATTTTTTACCCTTTTTGGTATCATCCAAGTGACTGGAGTCACCACCGTCAGCTGACGGTGATCCACCACGGAGCTCATCAGAGGAGGCCCGATCTAGGAACACCGAACGTCAGCCGCAGTTCTATGGCGGTCAACCACTGCCGCTCCACCGGCAAGGACCGGCGAAGCATCATGCTTTGTAAGATTTGGCAAAGGTACGCTAATCGGACCGATATCAGAGCTTTGTTTGACCGGATCTGCATGACGTAGGTTGCGACAGGTCACCGGCACATGTAGCTCGTCCAGGGTGTTATCAGGCCTCCAAGCGAAGGTGGCATCATCCGCCTCCATCTCGGGAATAAAATCCACCAGAGAATAAGTTTCGGAGACAAGCAACTATGGAATGAAATGCCGGAGGAGGATGACGAGAGTGGTATTCGGGGCTTTGGGGAAGATGCAACATCTAGCGCGGAGACAAGGGTTTTTCGGCCATTTTCATAGTGACCGGGGAAGACGGAATAGAGGCGGACAAAAGATTCTTCTGGCAGAGAGGTATTAAGGAGGCGAAAAAGAGATGCAATATAGGCGGAAAGTAGTTCCCCGACGGATATGCTCATTGGGGACGAAGCTAAATCGGTGAAGATGAGACCTTCAAGGCCAGATCTAGGGTTTTCGGAGGGGGAAAGAAAAAGACAGAGCGAAGATTCGAGAGATGAAGATGGAAATGACAATGGGTGTTGCTTTGAATGGAAAGTCTGAGCAATGAAGCATTCACGTGATTCTCCCTCTGTTCAAGAAATTTTTTATTGGCTCAAGAGGATGGTGGAGTTAATGAAAAAGTAGTTGGGCAGATATGAATTCATTGTGTTTGGCTTCTCAACCGAATTTCATATTTGAAATTCTGATTAATAATATGTGTTGGATAAGTGTGTAATTAAAGTGGTGTAATACTTGGTAATGCTTGTAATTTTCAGATTTCATTATGGGCAAAATGGGAAATTCGGCTGTCAATTTTTGCCAAATGAGGAAAGTTTTCAGAATGTGCAGATTTTGTTGGGACAACCCAAAAAAGATAGTGTGCAGATATGGCTGGGATAGAGGGAGTATGCAATTTAACAAATGCAATGTGTAAGGTAAAAAAATAAGTGGCATGTCCATTAGCTTATGAACAGGCCGCCGGTTAGGATGCCCACTCTATTTTTTTAAAATATCAATTTTTATGCGAAATTATTGTAAATAGTTAGAGATATTGACGTTAAAGCATGATCTTCGAAAACTGTGAAAAAGTAAATAGCCTAATATTTATGAGATGGAGGAGGAACCGACGATAAGTATGGTTGACATGTAACTTAAATATTCTTGCACTAGATTATTTATTGCTAGAGTTTAATTGAATTGGATATCAATTCCACTTGTTATAATTGTTGTTGGACGTTTTTTCCAATACCTTTGAATGATTATTTGGGTTTTTAAAAATTATTTGGGCTCTAACAAAGGCCAAATAGTAAATTTCCAGGAATAATAAAAGAGAAATGAAAAAAAAACTTATTTGAAACATAGATTTTGGCTTTTATAAATATTTCATCACAACGGTCCGTTAAATCTAATTTTACATGGACAATTTGATCATTTTATTTTATTTTTCATAATTTATTTTCTCCCCTTCCACTACTCCACTACCTCCTCTTTCATTTCTCGCTCCCACGCCTACCATCTATGTCTCCGCTATACCCTGAAAATCTCTCATCGTTGTCATCAACATCCCTCAAAGATTTCGCCACCAACTTCACTACCAACAATACCACCACCATCACCAACACCAATACAATTATCTAATGCACCACCATTAAATGATGCTCGCCTTGTCGTCGGCTCATCACCACCATCTTGAAATCCAATATATTCAAAATTGATTTAAACTCTAAAATTTAGGGTTTGATTTTTGAGATGACAACAATGGGATGGGAGGGAAATGTAGTAAAAGTGGTTCCTTTAAACTCAACCGTCAAGTTCATTGTGTTGTAGTGTGATGGTTATCGAACCTCGATCTGATGGCTGAATCTTGCTTCAACGCGTTGAACATACTAAATAGATTCCTAGGGGTGTCGGGGGAAGAAACTTTTGTGCCAAAGTTAGACCAAAAAGTATTGATCTAAGTATTGAAAATTGAATGAATTGAGTGTATGAATGCATTGGTATTTGTAGAGGTTGATCCATGAGAGTTTTCTTAATCACACTGGGATGAATATGCACATTGTACATAGGAATATGTGTCTTACTATAATAAAGTTTACCATACATTCAGTATAACATAATTGTATTCAGAAAAAAGTATATTTCGTAGGTAGAATTGGAGTTGGAGATATTTCTTTAGGGCTTGGGCTTCAGCTCACTGGAGGATAATAGTGTGGTCTTTAGGCCAATGTAAAGCATCAGCTCAACCCTTATCAATAGCCCCCGAGGGAGCCGAAGGCCGTACTTTGGCCAAGACCTTTGGTTCTCCTGTGCATCGTTGTCCAAAGGTCATACGATAAACCTTTGTTTTTCTTTGTCGTTATTAATTTAATCTTGGTCATTAACACGCTTAACTTCCCTAATTATGTTGTTGTGTGCCAACATCTAGCGTAGGGGGAAAGTTCCTGCATGATGGCAATATTTTGTCTTCTTTAAAATATTTTATCATCTGCTCCATCTTCTAATGCGTTTTTTTATCTTCCTTGGAAGCCCCTGATTTCTCTTTGGTTTCCCGTGATATTCTTGATGAAAAACATGGTTCTTACCGTGAGAAGAGTAATATCTCTCCAAGAAAGAGGGATTTCATTTCCCAAGGCCTCTGTATTCTCGGTGAAAAGCTCATCATTTTTTACTCAACTTGTCGTCCCTTGGTCAGGTATAAATGTATTAGATTCTCTATATTCTTTTTTACTTTTTATTTTCCGTTGCCAAAATTTTTTGTTGTTCTTCATATTATCTTTTAGTAAACTTAACCAGTCAGAGATTAAAATATAGGGACGAAGCCTTAAGGCCTCTCGTCATACAGGTTTGCCAATTGCAGCAATGTCTTTCACCAATCTTTCTTTGTGTTTTCACTTACTGGTTGGTTTACTCCCACGAACTATTCTAGTAAATATCCATGCATGTCCCCTATTATGGTATCAATTGTTTGTAGGGAGGAAAGGGCTTCGTAGATGCCCCGTATGTGTTCAATCTAGGCTTCTAATTGATGTTATGGGAGATCTTATCTTCAGAAAGGTGCTGCATCTTTTACAACACTTTAAAATATGTCAAAGAATGTACAAGCATCTTCATTTCCACTTCTTCATCTATATATGTCATCATCATCTTTTGGTTCTAATCTCTTGGCACTTGAGTTAAGTGTAGCTTTTGAAATTTCTCAACATTTGCTACACCAATAGCAAAATATATTTGAAGGTCCTTTCCCTATCCTCGTACTCCCCCTTGACTTACTCGACCACAATTTGCAAATCACTGAATATTTCTAAGTGTTGTAATGCTAAATCCTTGGCCAATATCAAGCCTCTGATAAAAGCCTCATATTCAACTTCATTATCAAAGCTTTGAAGTCTAAATGTAGGGCATGTGGAAAGTCTTAACCGTCTTGGAGAACTCCTACTTCACTTCCTCTAGTGTGGGACAAACTGTTAATGTATAATTTTCACCTTTGGTCATCTTGAATACATGGTTCATTAAGTATATCCTCTGTCGTTTCTACTTTAAAATCGGTTAGGGTCTGGCCCTTGATGGAAGTTCTCGGACTATATTGAATATCATCCTCATCCAATTTAACTGTCCATTTCATCATTCTACCAGAGAATTTAGGTTTAAGGAGTACCTGGCAGATGGGATGATTAGTCAGCAATACAACCGTATGAGCTTGGAAGTAGGCCGCATACACCAAGTTGTGTGTACCAAAGCTAGAATCAATAATTCTATTGTTATATATTGCGTCCCGGGTCCTGAAAATATCAACTTACAATGTTAATGGGGTGATGTTGTTGATCCTCTTCCTTGATTAAAATTGCATTAATTACTTTTCGCGATGCTGATACATATAAGTATATAACTTCTCCCTTCATGTGCAACAAGGTCTTAAGGTGTTGCTTCAGTTTTCAAAAAGAAGCTACACATTCTTCAGTCCATTTGAACTTCTTTTCTTTCTTTAATATCAGGGAAAATGGGAGATGCTTCTTGATCCCTTTTGATAAAAATTAGCTCAAAGCGGCAAAAGATCCCTTGAGGCGTTGAACGCTCTTAGCAAATTTGGAAGATTAAATCTTGAGGATGACCTAGATCTTCTCGAGATTGACTTCTATTTCCTGTTTGATACCATAAAGCCCAAGAATTTCCCGGCCACACGCCAATAAAGCACTTTGATAGGTTTCTTTTTAAAATTTCACTCTAGAGTCATTCGAATATCGCCTTCAGGCCGTAAGAAAAATCTGCATAATTTTTGTTCTTCACGACCATGTCATACCCGTATATTTCAATGCTTCTACCAACTTGTTCTTTAAATATTTTATCCACTAGACAGTGGTATGTGGATCCAGCATTTTGGAGTCTGGATGACATATTCTTGTTGAATAATGTCATTGTGTCGGGGATGAACGAATCATTCTCCTTATCTTCTTCTGGAATTAGAATCTAGTGGTAACCGTTATGGTCACATTCTTCATCCATCGCCATGCTTCTTGACCATGACTGGAATTTCCAACCAATGTGTATAAACTACTTCCTTGATCATAGCTGCCTGAGTAGTTTTGATGCTTCTCCCTTGATAGCTGCTTCTTTTTCAGGGGCAAAAATTCTTCTCTTATGTTCGATCAGCTTTATTGTATGGTCAATGTTGAAATGGTCTATCGTTAAATGTGGTGGGATCCCTGTCAAGTCAGAAAAACTACCATGAAAAGATATTAAAATATTCATAAATTAAAATCTGTAGTTGCTGCTTCATCTAAGCTGATAAATCTTTACCAACTTTAATGGTCGTTGATGATCAAAAGAACATATTTTTTATATTAGTGGGGGAGAAATCGATAGCCTCTCCATGGATTGTGCTAACCGTTCACATCTTGCATATTTATTTTTCAAGCTGTCATTATGCAACTTTGAGCCATTACCTAATCCCTTTTACCAAAGCAATGCCCTTGTTAGCTGGAAATTTTACCAATAGTATGTAGACTAGATTTTTTTCTTGATTCATCCATAGACGGTCATCGAAAGTTGATGAGGTATCCACAATGTCAAAATTTATGTTGATCGTCCTACTCTTCTGTCCATGCCAATGGTGACCAACAATGAGATTTTAGCGATAAAAAATTTCACTCTACCATTAAATCCCGATAAGGGTGAATTATATTTTTGTAGTTTTTCCTTGCCGAGTCCTAGTTGATCAAAGTGGTACTGACATGACTTCAACTCTGCTTTCACTACTAATGAAAACCCCATTGACCAAGGCATCGCTAATGCCGACATATATCACCATAGGATCAAAGTGTGAGGTATGATTGGGCACCACACAGGTCCTTGAGAAGGTGATAGTCTCATCCGTCTTGAAGTGCTTATTTTTATGTCATGTTGAATTCCTGTGCCGACCTAAATTCTTGTTTGTGATATGATTTATTCCAATTGTCCCATATTTACATTCACCGTCTTATTCTTTGTTGGTACCAATTCATCTTCTATCTCTCTATCCCAATGGCGATCAATTTTGCTTCAGTCACCTGCCCAAACCTTCCTTGCCCTAGAAGGAAGAGAATACTCCTAAATCATTCCACATCCAATGCACATTTCAATCTCATACTTCAACTGTCACCATTGTCATATGCCATGCTCTTGATCCTTGTGAAAGTTAAAGTAATTGTTTTAGGATTTCTGGTTTGGATCGCTTGGCATTTGTACAGGAGGTTGGAGAATATTTTGGTTCATAGACATGATATGTGCCTTTAATGTGAAAGAGAGGTGTATCTTTTCAAGCGAGTCTTTGATGATGAATTTGGTTCTTTCCTACACCCTAGACCAATCTTGTCATTTTCTCTTTTGCATTTACTTGCTTCTTTCACTTTAGCATATCTTTCATGCCTTGAAGCTTTTGAATGGTAGCTGGAGGATAAGCCACGAGATTTCAAATAAATTCTCACCAGTCATACCATTCATGTATCCTGAGATAACCTTTGAGTCGTTATATCTACAACTTCCAGACTCTCTTCCATGTAACACATATAAATGGCCGCAGTCGACTCATTGGGACTCTACCAAAGATTCAGTAGATCTATTGCAGTTTTGGTAAATTTTCTCAATCGGAAGAAGTGGTTCAACAAGACTTGGTTTAAGGCATGAAAATTGACGAACTACCCTCAAGGCAAATACTCAAACCACTACAACCCCTTTACCTTGAGGTAAGATCCTACCAATTGGCACTTTTTATTGGGATGAATACTTCGTGATTCTATGACCCAATGATAATTTATCAAGAATTGTCTTGGATCAGCCTCTTTATTCTAAACAGAAACATTGTTGGGAAGATTCTTCGTAAGATCCCATGATATTGCTAATATAGAATGTATGAAGGGTGAAGAAACCTCTTGTTTGGCTTTACCGATCATACGCTTACGCTAAGCTTTGTATCTTTTGACCTATTTCTATGGTTCATGGATAAGTACTGAGGGTCATTTGAAAATGTTTGAACTGCACTTACTAGTAAATGAGTTCTCAATGGCACTATATGAGGAAGTGTTATTGCTCACTTCAAAGGTTTTGACATAACTCCTACATAGGTATTTGGCCCGAGATATTATGATAGAGTTAATGGGTACACTGGATAAGATTAGGGGGATGATCCATTGATTTTCCATTTCCAATTCTTGAAATATCTGTTGTGAGTAATGAACTCTACTTGGGTTTACATGTACACATATTGCTGGTGTTTTTAGTGCTAATGGGTTTGAGGAAAACTCTACACTAATGGATGTGTATGACGGGTATTGCTGTGATACCATCATATGCGGTAACACTGAAACATGCTGATATATCGGCCTTGGTACATTAGACTGTGGAAACCCCTATACTCCAATAAGCATGGAGGTATCGATGGATTGGATCCCCACTGGTGTAAGGATGTCTGTCAGGCGTTTAACGATATTTTCTCCAGATTATGCGATGCTCAAGCGATACTTATCATGTTTTGATCAACGAGTGGCACCACCAAAGGAAGGAAGATGCGTCGATCCTTGAGGAAGTCATCAATCTCCGATGATCTAAATCGGAGATACTCTCGTTTAGAAGCATCTAATTCAAAATCGTTTGTTACTTTCGTCACAACTTGGGATGTAGGTCAGTAGTCGCTCCAGCCGTCGTTGGTGTAACATAATTGTTGATGGTAAGTTATCTGTTAACAAAAAAATAGATGCAGCTAGTGGCAGACCACTGTGCGTAGTTCTCTTTGAGGGCTCCGTTGAACAAGAATTTTGTTTATTCATAAGTGGGTCCCACTAGGAGTGCTAATTGATGTGTGCTAAACCGGGATCTAATGGTCGGACCTTCCTTCAACACGTCCAAGGGAATAGACTCCTATGCCAATGTTAGGCCAAAACTATTCGATTTGAGCATTCATAATTAAATGAATAGAATGGAGGAATTGTTATTTATAGAGGTTGATCCCTAAGAATTCTCTCAATTATGTTGGGATAAATATGCATATTTTACATAGGAATGATAGAGATTTCCATAGATCCAATGTACCATAACTGTACCCAAAAAAAAGGAGTATATTCTATAGGTAGAATTAAAGCTGGAGATATTCCTTTAGATGTTGGGCTACTACCCAACATAAGATAGAAGCATAGCCTTTGGCCCAAATAGGGAGCATTGGCTTGTCCTTATCATGGTGCATTTTCAAAGTGAAAATCCCAGAACTTAAGAAGTGCCAAGGTTGAAGCAATAACAGTACCGGGGCTAACATATTATAGTTGAAATTTTTGCGGGCATATCAGTGAAGGAGATATTTGTCTTTGTGGTTTTTGGAAATTGTAATGAAAATTTGAGAGATAATTAGGTGCATGGTGCTTTAAATGGAAAGGTTACTTTAGTGTGTGAGGTTTCCGTGAGGACTTTTGTTGATCTTTTTTCAGTTTTGAGGAAGTTGGTGATGAATGGTGGAAACGAGGAGGTTTTCGGGGATAAACAGTGACATGAATAAGAAAGAGAAATGAAACAGTGGAAGGGGAGTAGGGTAAGGAGTAGGGGGGATTAAAAAGAACAGAGGAGGCTTTAAGATTACATGTTATAACTTAACAGGATAGTAAGTCACATGAGAATTTTATAACCTTAAAACACAAAAATGCTCTCATTCTAAAGCACTGAAAGAAGAGAATCTCTTCTAGAAACAAAAGGACAAGCTAAAATGACTAAAAAATGGAGATGAAAATACAAAGTATTTCCATCAATAAGTAAAACAGAGAAGAATTTTCTAGACCATTACAAAAAATCAAGGATTCACAAGGCCTATGAACATATATTTCTTTTCAGATTGAAAAGGAAGATGTACAGTTCTTTCAGAAACTCCTAACAGAAGATTCTAACCATGGCTCTGACAAGTTCTAATCCCATTTCCATAGTCAAATCCCCACCATCATAACCAAAAAAAACAATGACCTTTTACTCAAACCTCCTACCTTACAGGTTGTCTAGAAAATTATTTTTTCCTTAAACCTATCTAGTTCACTTGGTCCTGATGGCCATCTAACCTCTTTTTATAAACAAAACTGGGATACACTAGGATATAATATACTTGAAGCCATGATGAAACGTCAAATGCATGTATTTTCCGAAGCATTTAACATTTCTTTTGTTATCTTTCTGTTGGAAGATTGCTAGATTTAGGTAGGTTTACATCATAAGGGGTTTAGATAACCGTTTTCGGTTTTCGTATCTAAA
>JAULKM010140283.1:6910-18369 GCA_032355605.1 Rubia tinctorum | reverse complement strand
CAACACAAGTGGGTTGGGCGAGATTCCCATTTGGTTAAAGATCCAATTTTCCGCAATCCAGAGTCTTCGCAAGGAGAATCATATCAGTTATGTTCGGGATCCTCTAAGTGATATAGCTGGACCGATAAAAAGGTCAAGAATGAAGATTAGTGATGTGGCATTTAATGATTTGATTGATCAACTTCATGATGAAGAATTAAAGAAGAAGTCAGCTAGGGCTTGTATTAATTATTCAAGCTTGTCGATTAACTAAAGACGTTGTGAAGAATACTGTACTCTTTTTTTCCACTGAGTTTTTTAATGAGGTAGTTAATATTTGTACAATGTTGTAAAATTATTTTATTTTGGCTTTTTGGACTGAAGAGCTCGGCCATGTGGGCTTTTAAGATCTGTTTCGAAATTAACAGTCCATTAGGGTTTAGAATATTTAGTTTTATTCTGATTAGAATTAGATTTGGTAAGATTAGATTAGGTAATATTTTTCTAGTCTAACTCTAATTAGACACAGCCGAAATTAGAGTATTTTTAGAAGTTTAGTTAGACATGGTTTAGCTTCTCAAAGCTGTCATAAGTTGATTCAGATTCCAATTGTAATTAGGGTTCGAGTTCGAAAATCTTCTCTATTTAAAGAGAGGGATGGCTAAGAATTATAACACACTTTTTATCAATAAAATATTCAAATTTTTGAGTTACACTCATTGCTTGCGAGCATTATCATTGTTGCTTAATCCTGCGGGTTAATTAAGGACTAATGACCTTGTTATCTAAACTTGCGGGCTATTTAGAGAGCAAGCCAAAATTGAGTGTACCCTACGGGTTAGAAGCTTGAATTTCATTCGTGTATACTAGGTTTTGGGCGAAATCCCTTGTGTAGAAAAAGTTCCAATATTTCGCAATCCAGAATTTTCGCAAGGAGATTCATATCATAGATATCCTTATATGTTTATTCACTTTCCATTCTTTCAATAATCACATGCAGACATAGTCCATGACATTTATTAATCCTATTTCTATTGTGTATTGATGATTAATAATAGAACTAAAATTTTCAGATTTCCATACTTTTGTTTTGGAAATTAAATTAATAGTGTATATTGATTTTAAACCTTATTAAAAATTAATCAGTATAAATTATTGTAACTGTACAACATGTATTATTTTTACATTTTTCCTTTTATATACAGATGTATATATTTTATTCACTGGTGCATATTTGTATTCATAACATGACAAATCGCATTAAAAAAGAAGAAGTTATAGCATTCATAAGTTTAGTAAATCTCTCTTTTCATGGCACTCTTGAAAAACTTATGGAGTTTGCTAGTAATCTAGCCTTAGTTATTGTGCTAGTTGGCTGAACGTAGATTAAACAATATAGCATTGTGTATCTTCTCAGGTTTTTAAAATAAAGTGTGGAATCATAATATGGCTTCAAAAATATAACAGAAGGCTTTGACAGTGCCAGACACGTGCAAAATTAAAAATGGAAAATATGAAATGAACACGCACAAGTAAAATAAATACTTGCAAAAGAAATGGAGGTCGATTTAAATATAGGCCAAAATTTTGCAGTTCCCTCGGATGCTTTCTGCTATGCTTGCTCAACATTAAAATTTCTTTCTGTTTTATTTACTATCATCATTTAGCCTTTCTTTAGTATGTTGATCTCAAATCATATGTGAACATAATGCAAAAATATAAGTAGATATACTTACCTTACATCATATATGGGTCAAAATCTTCACCATCAACTATAATTTTCAAGTTTCACTCTGGCATTTCCATTCTGAATTATCCTATGCCATCGTCAACTTTATTCATTCAAAGTTCATCAATAATTCCATTACCGATATCATCCTCCACTCCGCCCTCTAATATAGACTCCTCAAGATTAGAAGCTGGAGAATGATCGGGATTAGTTTCAGGATTATAATTAAGATCCTAGATATCTTTATATGTTTATTCAATTTCCATTCCTCCAATAATCACATGCAGACATAGTCCGGGATATTTATTAATCCTATTTCCATTGTGTATCGATGATTGAAACTAAAAATATATTTTTTGGATTTCTATGCTTTTGTTTTTGAAATTAAATTAATAATGTAAAATAATTTTAACCCTTGTTGAAAATGAAGCATTATAAATTATCGTAATTGAACAACCTATATTAATGTACATTTTTCCCCTTTATACACTGATGTATATAATTTATTTACTGTCGTATATTTATATTCATAACATGACAAGAGAGTACATTGTAGCATTCATGAGATTAGTATATCTATCTTTTGGTGGCCATCCTGAAAAACTTATGGAGTTTGCTAGTAATCTAGGCTTAGTTATTGTGTTAGTCGGCTGAATGTAGATTGAATAATCAAGTATTGTGTATCTTCTCAGGTTTTGTAAAAACGTGGAATTATACAATGGCTTTAAGAATATAATAAAAGGCTTGGGACAGTGCAAGAAATGTGCAAAATTACAGATGAAAAAGGCAACAAACATGCATGTGTGAAATAAATACTTTCAAAATAAATGGAGGTTAATTTAAATATAAGCCTAAATTTTACAACTCACTTGGATGCTTTCTGCTATGCTTGCTCAACATTAAAATTTCTTATTGTTTTACTTACTATCATCACTTAGCCTTCCTTTAGTATATTAATCCTAAGTCATATGTGATCACATTGAAAATATATACATATATATATATATATATACATATATGTATGTATATATACTTACCTTACATAACATATGGGTCAAAATTTTCACCGTCAACTCTAATTTTCCAGTTTCACAAGAGCATTTCCATTCCCAAGTATTCTATGTCATTGTCAACCTTCTTCTTTCAAAGTTCATCAATAATTCCAATAACGATGTCGTCCTCCACTCCTTCGTCTAGTATAGACTCCTCATGATCAGAAGCTAATGAATGATCGGGATTAGTTTCAGGATTATAATTAAGATTCTAGATATCTTTATATGTTTATTCACTTTCCATTCCTTCAATAATCAAATTCACACATTGTCCATGACATTTATTAATCCAATTTCCAGTGTGTATCGATGACTAAAACTAAAAATAATTTTTTTGGATTTCTATACTTTCATTTTTAAAATTAAATTAATAATGTAAAATGATTTTAATCCTTATTAAAAACTAAGCATTATGAATTATCGAAACTGTACAACCTGTATTAATGTACATATTTTCCCTTCCTATACTGATGTATATATTTTATCCACCATAGTATATTTGTATTCACAACATGGCTAATCTCATGACAAGAGAGGACGTTGTAGCATTCATGAGATTAGTATATCTCTCTTTTTGTTGCAATCCTGAACAACATATGGAGTTTGCTAGTAATTTAACCTTAGTTATTGTGATAGTTAGCTGAATGTGGATTGAATAATCACGTATTGTGTATCTTCTTAGGGTTTTTTTTAAAAAAAAGTGTGGAATTATACAATGGCTCTAAGAATATAACAGAGGGCTTGAGACAGTGCCAGACACGTACGAAATTACAGATGGAAAATACGCAACAAACACGTACGTGTAAAATAAATACGTGCAAAATAAATGTTGGTCAATTTAAATATTGGCCTAAATTTTGCAACGCACTCAAATGCTTTGTGCTATGCTTGCTCAACATTAAAATTTCTTACTGTTTTACTTACTATCATCATTTAGCCTTTCTTTAGTATATTGATATTAATCCATATGTTAACATGTAGAAAAATAAATAAATAATATATATATATATATTTTTCCTTACATCACATATGGGTCAAAATCTTCACCATCAACTCTAATTTTCCAGTTTCACTAGGGCATTTCCATTCAGAAGTATTCTATGCCAATGCAACATTCTTCTTCCAAATTTTATTAGTAATTACACTAACTATATCGTCCTCCACCCCTTCCTCTAGTATAAAATCCTCACGATAAGAAGCTGAAGAATGATCGGGATTAGTTTCAAGATTATAATTAAGATTCTAGATATTTTTATATGTTTATTCACTTTCCATTCCTTCAATAATCACATGCACACATTGTCGATAACATTTATTAACCCTATTTCCAGTGTGTATCAATGATTAAAACTAAAAATAAATTTTTTGAATTTATATACTTTTGTTTTTGAAATTAAATTCATATTGTAAAATGATTTTAACCCATATTGAAAATGAAACATTATAAATTATCGTAGTTATACAACCTGTATTAATGTACATTTTCCCCCTTGATATACTATTGTATATATGTTATTCACCATCGTATATTTGTATTCACAACATGGCTAATCGAATGACAAGAGAGGGCATTTTAGCATTCATGAGATTAGTATATCTCTCTTTTGGTTGCAATCCTGAAAAACTAATGGAGTTTGCTAGTAATATGGCCTTAGTTATTGTGCTAGTCAGTTGAATGTGGATTGAATAATCAAGTATTGTGTATCTTCTTAGGTATTGTAAACAAAGTGTGGAATTATACAATGGCTTCAAGAATATAACAGGAGGCTTGAGACAGTGCTAGACATGTGAAAAATTACATATGGAAAATACGCATCAAACACGCAAGTGTAAAATAAATACATGCAAAATAAATGGAGGTCAATTTAAATATATGCCTAAATTTTGCAAATCACTCAGATGCCTTCTGCTATGCTTGCTCAACATTAAAATTTCTTACTGTTTTACTTACTATCATCATTTAGCCTTACTTTAGTATATTGATGCTAAGTCATATGTGAACATACTAAAAATAAATAAATAATATATATATATACACACACTTACCTTACATCACATATAGGTCAAATCTTCACCATCAACTCTAATTTTCCAGTTTCACTTGGGAATTTCCATTCAGAAGTATTCTATGCCATTGCAACCTTCTTCTTTCAAATTTCATCAGTAATTCCACTAACGATATCGTCCTCCACTCCTTCCTCTAGTATAGAATCCTCATGATAAGAAGCTGAAGAATGATCGGGATTAGTTTCAGGATTATAATTAAGATCCTAGATATCTTTATATGTTTATTCACTTTCCATTCCTTCAATAATCACATGCACACATTGTTCATGATATTTATTAATCCTATTTCCAATGTGTATCGATGATTAAATCTAAAAAATAAAATTTTGGATTTCTATACTCTCGTTTTTTAAATTAAATTATTAATGTAAAATGATTTTAACCCTTATTGAAAATTAAGCATTATAATTTATCGTAAATGTACAACCTGTATTAATGTATATTTTTTCCCTTTATATACTGATGTCTGTATTTTATTCACCGTCGTATATTTGTATTCATAACATGGCCAATTGCATGACAAGCGAGGGCGTTTGTAGCATTCATGACATTAGTATATATCACTTTTGGTGGAAATCCTGCAAAACTTATGGATTTTTCTAGTAATCTAGCCTTAGTTATTGTGCTAGTCGGCTGAATGTAGATTGAATAATCAAGTATTGTGTATCCTCTCAGGTTTTGTAAACAAAGTGTGGAAAGATACAATGGCTTAAATAATATAACAGAAGTCTTAGGACAGTGCCAGACACATGTGAAATCACAGATGGAAAAAATGCAACAAACACGCACGTGTAAAATGAATACGTGCAAAATAAATGGAGGTCAATTTAAATATATGCCTAAATTTTGCAACTCACTCAGATGTTTTCTTCTATGTTTTCTCAACATTAAAATTTCTTACTGTTTTACATACTTTTATCATTTAGCCTTTCTTTAGTATATTGATCTTATGCCATATGTGAACATAATGCAATATATATACTTACCTTACATCACATATGGGTCAAAAAATTTAGCATCAACTCTTATTTAACTGTTTCACTAGGTCATTTCCATTCCGAAGTATTCTATGCCATCATCAACCTTCTTCTTTCAAAGTCCATCAATAATTCCATTAAGGATACCATCCTCCACTCCTTCCTCTAATATAGACTCCACACGATGAGAGGCTGAAGAATGATCGGGATTAGATTCAGGGTTATAATTAAAAACCTAGAGATCTTTATATGTTTATTCACTCTCTATTCCTTCAATAATGACATGCAGATATCGTCCATGACATTTCCTAATCCGATTGCCAGTATCTATCGAGGATTCAAAATAAAAATATTTTTTTTGGATTTCTATACTTTGGTTTTTGAAATTAAATTAATATTATGAAATGATTTTAACCTTTACTAAAAATTAAGCAAAATATATTATCGTAAATGTACAACCTGTATTAATTTACATTTTTCCCCTTTATATACTAATGTATATATTTCATTCATTGTCGTATATTCGTATTCACAACATGGCTAATCACATCAAAGGAGAGGATGTTGTAGCATTCATGAGATTAGTATATCTCACTTTTTGTGGCACGCCTGAAAAACATATGGAGTTTGCTAGTAATCTAGCCTTAATTATTGTGCTAGTCGGCTGAATGTAGATTGAATAATTAAGTATTGTGTATCTTTTCAGGTTTTGTAAACAAAGTGAGGAATCACACAATGGCTTTAAAAATCCAACAGATGGTTTCTGACAGTGTCAGGCACGTGCGCAATTTTACATTCCAAATACGCAACAAACACGCACGTATAAAATAAATACGTGCAAAATAAATGGAGGTCAAATTAGATATAGGTCTAAATTGTGCAACTCCCTCGGATGCTTTCTACTATGCTTACTTACATTAAAATTATTAGTTGTTTTACTTACTATCATAATTTTGCCTTTCTTTAGTATATTGATCCTAAACCATATGTGAACATAATGCAAAAATATATAGATATACTTACCTTACATTATATATGGGTCAAAATCTTCACCATCAACTTTAATTTTCCAGTTTCACTCAAGCATTTCCATTCCGAAGTATTCTATGCCATCGTCAACTTTCTTCATTCAAAGATCATCAATAATTCCGTTAACGATATCGTCCTCCATTCCTTCCTCTAATATAGAATCCTCACGATCAGAAGCTAAATAATGATCGGATTAGTTTTAGGATTATAATTAAGATCCTAGATATCATTATATGTTTATTCACTTTTCATTCCTTAAATAATCAAATGCATACACAATCCATGAAATTTATTAATGATATTTCCAGTGTGTATCGATGATTAAAAATAGATTTTTTTTTGAATTTCTATACTTTTGTTTTTGAAATTAAATTAATAATGTTATATGGATTTGACCATTATTAAAAATTGGGCAATATAAATTATCGAAACGGTACAACATGTATTAATGTAAAATTTTCCCATATATGCTAATGTTTATATTTTATTCACTGTCATAAATTTTTATTCATAACATGGTTAATCGCATGACAAGAGAAGACTTTGTAGAATTTATGAGATAAGTATATCTTTCTTTTCGTGGCACTCCTGAAAAACTTATGGAGTTTGCTAATAATCTAATCTTAGTTATTGTGCTAGTTGGCTGAACGTAGATTGAATAACGAGGTATTGTATATCATCTATGGTTTTGTTAACAAAGTGTGGAATTATACAATGGTTTTAAAAATATAACAGAAGGCTTTGGCTAGTGCCAGACACGTGTGAAATTACAGACGGCAAATATGCAAACATTTGGGATGAGTAAAATAAATACGTGCAAAATATATGGATTTAAATATAAATAAATAGGCCTAAATAGTGCAACTCCCTCGGATGTTTTCTGCTATGCTTGCTCAACATTAAAATTTCTTGCAGTTTTACTTCCTATCATCATTTAGCCTTTCTTTGGTATATTGATCCTAAATCATATTTTAACATAATGCAAGTGTATATATATATATATACACTTGCTTTACATCACATATGGGTCAAAATCTTCACCATCAACTCTAATTTTCCTATTTCAATAGGGCATTTCCATTCCGAATTATTCTATGCCATCGTCAACCTTCTTCTTTCAAAGTTCATCAATAATTCCATTAACGAAATCGTCCTCCACTCCTTCCTTTAATAAGGACTCCTCACGATCTGAAGCTGAAGGATGATCGAGATTTGTTTCATGATTATGATTAAAATCCTAGATATCATTGTATGTTTATTCACTCTTCATTCCTTTAATAATCACATGCAGACATAGTCCATGACATTCATTAATTCTATTGCCAGTGTGTATCGATGATTCAAAATATATTTTTTGGATTTCTATACTTTAATTTAAATTAAATTAATAATGAAAAATTATTTTAACCCTTATTAAAATAAAGCAGTATAAATTATTGTAAATGTACAACCTGTATTAATATACATTTTTTCCCTTTTATATACTAATGTATATTTTTTATTCACTGTCGTATATTTGTATTCATAACATGGCTAATCGCATGACAAGAGAGGAATTTGTAGTATTCATGAGATTAGTATATCTCACTTTTTGTTGAACTCCTGAAAAAACTTATGGAGTTTGCTAGGAATCTAGCCTTAGTTATTGTACTAGCCGGCTAAAGGTAGATTGAACAATCATGAATTGGGTATCGTCTTAGATTTTGTAAACAAAGTGTGTAATTACACAATGGCTTTAAAAATATAACAGAAAGCTTTTGACAGTATCAGACACGTGCGAAATTACAGATGGAAAATGTGCAACAAACACGCAAGTGTAAAATAAATACGTGCAAAATAAATGGAGGTCAATTTAAATATAGGCCTAAATTGTGCAACTCCCTCGGATGCTTTCTATTATGCTTGCTCAACATTAAAATTCCTTGCTATTTTACTTACTATCATCATTTAGCCTTTCTTTAGTATATTGATCCTAAACCATATGTGAACATAATGCAAAAATATATAAATATATGCTTACCTTACATCATATATTGGTCTAAATCTTCACCATCAACTCTTATTTTCCAGTTTCACTAGGGCATTTCTATTTTAAATTATCCTATGCCATCGTCAACATTCTTCTTTCAAAGTTCATCAATAATTCCATTAATGATATCGTGCCCCACTCCTTCCTCTAATATAGACTCCTCACTATCAGAATTTAAAGAATGATCGGGACTAGTTTTGGGATTATAATTAAGATCCTAGATATCTTTATATGTTTATTCACTTTCCATTCATTCAATAATCAAATGCAGACACAGTCCATGACATTTATTAATCATATTTCAAGAGTGTATCGACGATTAAAAAAATAAATATATTTTTTTGGATTTCTATACTTTTGTTTTGGAATTTAAATTAATAACGTAAAATGATTTTAACCCTTATTCAAAATAAGGTAGTATAAATTATCGTACTTTACAACCTATATTAATGTACATTTTCCCCTTTATACACTGATGTTAATATTTTATTCACTGTCATATATTTGTATTCGTAACATGGCTAATCGCATGACAGGAGAAAATGTTGTGGCATTCATGAGACTAGTATATCTCTCTTTTCGTGGCCCTCCCGAAAAACACACGGAGTTTGCTAGTAATCTAACCTTAGTTATTTTTCTAGTCGGCTGAATGTAGGTTGAATAATAAAGTATTGTGTATCCTCTCAGGTTTTGTAAACAAAGTGTGGAATTACAAAATGATTTTAAAAATATAAAAGAAGGCCCTTAATAGTGTCAGATAAGTGCGAAGTTACAGATGGAAAATACGCAACAAACACGCACGTGTAAAATAAACAAGTGAAAAATAAATGAGGGTCAATTTAAATATAGGCCCAAATTGTGCAACTCCCTCAGATGCTTTCTACTATGCTTGCTCAAAATTAAAATTTCTTTTTGTTTTACTCACTATCATCATTTAACCTTTCTTTAGTGTATTGATCCTAAACCATATGTGAACATAATGCAAAAATATATACATATATACTTAAGTTATATAACATATGGGTCAAAATCTTCACCATCAACTCTAATTTTCCAGTTTCACTCGGGCATTTCCATTCCGAAGTATTTTATGCCATTGTCAACCATCTTCTTTCAAAGTTCATCAAATGATATCGTCCTCCACTACTTCCTCTAATGTAGATTCCTCAAGATTAGAAGTTAAAGAATGATCGGGATTAGTTTCAAGATTATCATTAATATCCTAGATATCTTTATATATTTATTCACTTTCCATTCCTTCAATAATAAAATGCAGACACGGTCCATGACATTTCCAGTGTGTATTGATGATTAAAAATAGAAATACACATTTTAGATTTATATAATTTTGTTTTTGATATTTTAATAACAATGTAGAAAGATTTTAACCCTTAATAAAAAATTAGGCAGTATAAATTATCGTACTGTACAACCTGAATTAATGTGCATTTTTTCCTTTATATACTGATGTATATATTTTATTCATTGTCATTTATTTGTATTCATAACATGCCTAATCGCATGATAAGAGAGGACTTGGTAGTCACTTTTCGTGGCACTCCTGGAAAACTACAAGAGTTTGTTATTAATCTAGTCTTAGTTATTGTGCTAGTCGGCTGAATGTAGATTGAATAATCAATTATTGTGTATTTTCTCGGGTTTTGTAAACAAAGTGTAGAATTACACAATGGATTTAAAAATATAAAAGAAGGCTTTTGATAGTGTCAGGCACGTGGGAAATTACAAATAGCAAATATGCAACAAACACGGATGTGTAAAATAAATGCGTAAAAAATAAATGGAGGTCAATTTAAATATAGGCCTAAATTGTGCAACACCCTCATATGCTCTCTACTATGCTAGCTCAACTTTAAAATTTCTTGTTGTTTTACTTACTATCATCATTTAGCATGTGTTTAGTATATTGATCCTAAACCATATGTGAACATAATTCCAATATATATATATACACACACACTTACCTTACATCACATATGGATCAAAATCTTCACCATCAACTCTAATTTTCCAGTTTCACTAATGAATTTCCAATCCGAATTATTCTATACCATCGTCAACCTTTTTCTTTCAAAGATCATCAATAACTCCATTAACGATATCGTCCTCCACCTCTTCCTCTAATATACACTTCTCAAGATCAAGAGGTGAAGAATGATAGGGATTAGTTTCATGATTATAATTAAGATCCTATATATCTTTATTTGTTTAGTCACTTTCCACTCAATCAATAATCACATGCAGACACTGTCCATGACATTTATTAATTATATTTCAAGTGTGTATCAATGATTAAAAATTAAAATTAAAATTTTGGTTTCCATATTTTTTTTTGAAATTAAATTAATAATGTAAAATTATTTTAACCCTTATTAAATATTAGCCAGTATCAATTATCGTAACTGTACAATCTGTATTAATATACATTTTCCCTTTATATGTTGTTGTATAAATTTTATTCACTGTCATATATTTGTATTCATAACATGGCTAATCGCATGACAATAGAGGACGTTTTAGCATTCATGAGATTAGTATCTCTCTTTTTGTGGCACTCCTGGAAAACTTATGGAGTTTGC
>JAULKM010140274.1:0-18369 GCA_032355605.1 Rubia tinctorum | reverse complement strand
GGTATTCAAGATCGTAAGGATCTTAAATATGACACTATATCTGGAAAGACACAAAAGACTCTTTTTTTTGTTTTTTTATAGGTGTAATCAAGAATCAAAGAACGATTCAAGACTACGGAATCAGTTACAATGGTCATGTGTTTGGAAAAGTTGCCATGCAATTTTTATTTTTCTATACTGAGGGTAGATGTCCACACATTTAGCCATGTCTTTTGAAAGAAATCCAAAAGCAAAGAACTCTTAGAAGATGAATTATTAAAGAGTTTGTCTACACCAAACACAAATGTAAATAAATTCATACAATTTAAAATTAATCATCTATTGGTAGGTTGACTGTTGGGAAATGCGTACATCAAATGAACAAATAAGGAAAGAAAATATACTAATTGATGCACTTTTCAAATTTTTAGAAAATAATTGTGCATTAAATACAAATTGTATTTAATGAGAAGAATTTGGAAATGAGGTATTTTTGTTAGTGGAAATCTGACATGACAATGTGACTTGGCAAAGTTAGGGAATGCCACATGACCAAAAACTTGCTGCTTTAGTTATTATTATAGATGTTTTCCTCCAAAATTACCGGTTTGGCTTCATTTGTTTCAGAGAAAAGTGCATATATAACTCTACATAATTCACATAAGTGCACATATAACCTTTTAATAATTGAAATAGCAAATATAACCCTAGATAGTTAGTGTATGTGAAAATATAATTCTTTCTGCAGATTTAGGTTGAAATAGGGTGAAAAGTCGATTTTACCCCTTTTAAAGAAACGAATAAATAAATAAAAGAATATACTATTTTGACCCCAAAACTTTCTAACCTTAATTGCTTCTTCTCCATCTTAGTCGCCGCCTTTATTGGAACTCTCTGCTTTCCTTTTGTTACTCCTCCACCCCTTTCGTTGCTGTGCCTTTATTGGAACTCTTTGGCTTCCTTTTGTTACTCAACAAGGAAGGTCGTCGGAGAAGCATTCGCCCCCGAGAACTTTTCTGGAGCAGTAGCGTTGTACCGACACAAGAGAGCTGGGAAACTGTAGAACATAACACCGGGATCAGGGTTAACCAGTTGCTATCAAGTCGATCAGTTGTTTGAATGAAACACCGACCATATTTTTAGTGCAGACTCATAGGGATGGAAATTTTCCCAACCTAAAGCTGGGTACCGCACCGATTAGTCGTTAAGCGCAAGTTCACAGAGGTCGGAGATTTTGGGCTCACCAGAGAGACAAAAGTTAACAGGATTAGTAGAATACTGGTGGAGATGGAGGCGAATTGAGGCTTCGGTACTGAGATGGGCCAAGCTAGGGCCAAAAATCTAATCGTTATGGTGGCGGGGGAGGTGGTAGCAACAGTGATGGTATAAATGGTGGCAGCGGCACCAGCGGAGGTTGAGTGGCGGTGACACTGGCAAAGGTAGAGTGGAAACGGTGTGGCGGAAAAGGTGGTGGAACAGTGGCAGTGGAGGCAGAACATCAGCGGGGCAAAGGATATTTTTATCTTTCAAGTTTGTGTATTAGGCTGAAAGGGCATTTGGTCAATTTTGATCGGCCAATGGCCGAAAATGGCCAGTCAATGCTCGAAAATGGCCAGTCAATGTCAGAATATAGTATTTAGGGTTATATTGCACCTATGTAAAGTAGTTCAGGTTATTTTTACACTAAAAATTATCTCAGAGATATTTTCGCAGTTACTGAAGTATATAGGGTTATATTTGTATATGACATTTAAAAATATATATATATGGAACCAATGTAAAATGAAAGCACAAATGCTAAACCCTACAACTAAGGTGCCAAACTTCTATGTAAAGATATCAAATACATTCCATTCCAAATAATTTAAAGCCACATCAAAGGCCCAATTCTTAGCAGAAATGGCCCCTTACTGTTGGGTCCTTCTACTTCATCTTCTTCATTGTACGGTGCTGGAAAAAGCTGTAATGGGTGATTTGAATTTGATCCACCAAGAAAGACAACAAGTTTCTCAATTTTTCTTTCAAAAATATTCATAAAGGCATCATCCACTACCGGCGGCGGTTGGAGGCAACAACTCCATGAGAATTTTCTATTCGCACCATCAACTTATTAGGGGCAAGAGTAAAGCAGTAGCTAGAAAATATTGAGCCTGTCAATGCACAATTTAGTCAACATGATCATATTGAAGCAAGTAAAAAACCCATCAACCTGGATGCTTTGATAGCCTTACTCCTCAATTCAAGAAGGACCCGAAAAAGCACAATAGCTTGGTTGCAATATAGGTAAGAGCACAGTCCATATGGTTGTGATAAGCAAATATATTAAAAGCCATACAAATACGATTCACCCGGTTTAACAAAAAAATACAAAAGACAAGGGCATGAATGGTGTATCCAGAATAGAGTGTAACATGCAATTCAAAGATACGCACAAAAAAATTCACATAAATGAGATGTGGTTCTATCTGACTGGGGCTATATAAAGTATTTACTAGCCCATAATGAACAAGAACCAAATAGAACAACACAAAATAAGCATTGCATTCCAAAGTTAATGTTTCTATGTGGTGTATGTAGGCCTCTCTTTGATTATGAGGGAAATGTATTATTCGATGGTAAAATAAGGGTTTTCCCCTTTGTAGCATATATACTATCCAAGCGTAAAATTGGGCCTAGGAGAAATCTAGTTTTTTTACAAATCCTATTAAGTCCATGAATAGGGAATGCATTAGAAAGGAATTTATTTATGAAGTAATTACAGCCATAACAGTTAAGTGGTTGGATTGGGCTAGCAAAAACGTCTCAATTCAATAAGATAATGCCTCAACAAATAATTAGGCGCTGTGGATAATTTTGGAGTTTTCTTTGAAGGTATGAAGTTGTTGGAGAAGGTCATTCATCTCTCTTTGGGTCAAGGTTCTTTGAGCAATGGCGTGGGGGTATTGGATAGGTTATTGTTTTTCCTAGACAAATACTTTCTACGACTTTAGGTAGACTTACCCTCCAATCATCTATTCATTTGACGAATGACCATATACTAGTTAAGGTTCATTAAATTCAACTAAATCAAACCTTTCAAACTAGTTCAAGTTAAGGTACATCGTACCAACCTTTAGTAACATTAGTGTATACAAATCTCCAAACTTTCACATTTAGTTACATTTATTTTGTCCATTTTAATGCATTAAGCATTGCTATGTATTTAAGTTTAGTTACGTTTGCTTTGTCTACTTTAATACATTAAAATCTTACTATGCATTTCTCATTTTGTCTTACTAATAGCTTTGTCTTATAAACTATATATTAGTTTCAAAAACTACTTACCTGTGTTTGTCACTGAATGTTGACATGAAGTGCATTTATTGTAACACCCCCGCCCCGACCACCTCGCTTAATAGCAAGTATTGGGTCAGGTTATAGTGTGTTACTGAGTGTGAAGAATTGAGCAGTACAATTATGGCGTGCATTTAATGAAAGCTTTTGATATGCAATTATATCTAGATAGAACTTAAAGTTTAATGATTAAAAGGTTTTACAATTATTTTGGATTCTAACTCAAAAGAAGTAAAGGCTTCACTCGCGTTAACTGTCGTTCACTCTCTCGCATCCAATGTACCTGTTGGGTTATTTAAACTTTGGTGAACTCCTTTGATCAGTGAGGTTCATCGCCAATAATTTCCAAATTGAATTTAATGAGAACATAAAGACAAGTAAGCACATATGTCCTAACACATAATAAAATGATACGGGCGGTTATACCTAGTTGTAATCAAGCCCATATATGGGTATTATGACTATCAAACTAAGCATAGACCAAAAACATTTCACTTTCAAGATTGCCCGAAGGCCACTTGTTCAATATCACTTCTCGTCAGCCACGCCCCCACACATGTTCACTTACGAGCTCGTATCAGGTAACAATTGGTAATGCTATCATATTGAACACCGTATGCAGACAGTCTAGTTGTACAATCTGGCCCTTGCCGTCCCCATCGATTTTGACTAAATTACAATGATGTCGAGGACCCCGAATTTATCAAGAACAAGTTCAATTCAAGTAGCAAGAGCAAGCAATCAAATAGAAACGAAAAGATAAATTACAAGCCGGTCATACACGTAGATCAATCAAGTTGAATATGATGCGATAAAGTACACATCATCATATTCATATCACGTTCAAGTTAAAACTAGTTAATATAACATGTGGCATATTATGCATGACATGATTTATTAAAGAAGCAAATTCAAATCAAACAATCATACATAGCATGCTAATATCCTGTTAAATTCAACTTATGCAAGCGATGAAACACTCATCTCAGCTTGGGTCTAACATCTTTGGGAATTGGTTTGAGTTTCATGGGTGCGCCCAATTTCGTTAACGCAATATACTTATTAGACTTAAATCAACATTTAAACAATCATTTTTTAATCTCTTATTTCTTGATTTCATTTCATTACCATTATATATTTTAAAATGTACTAATTGAATATTTAAGGAGATGTTTTCCTCTTTCTAAATACGTTTGCAAATTTAATGGTTTTTCAATCCATAAAGTTGATTAGTAATTTAATTGAGATTTTATCAAATATACATATTGATATAATGATGAATGATATATTCATACATGATTTTATTTTATTCATACCAACCATTATTAATTTATTTTGTTTAAAGTTTAACTCAAATAATGATGACTTTGATCATTTAAAAGAATTTTTATATATTTGATTTTGAAATTATGTATACAAGGTTTATCTATGTTAAAATAATATTCGTGTCTATTTGTTTTATACTTATATGCATACATGATAAAATTAAATTTAATAATTGGTTACTATCCCTTGAGGACTATAAGGTAAATGTCTAAACAATTTAATAGTAAGGTAATGAGTTTTTGGCAATATTTCAAGATTTCAGTTTCAAGATGTATTTTCCTAAAATCTTATTATCAACATTAGAATAATCTTGTGTTGTGTCTATATTCCAATCATATAATCATTTTGCATGTTATAAATTTTTAACAAATAATAATATGTTAATATCACCCGGTGTAGGAATGTGCTTTTATAAGATTTATTTCTATTGTTAAAATCACTTTTCATTTCAATATTTCTTGGCAATAAATAAAATATCATAAATATTATCTCAAATTAAGGATTAATTTTTATAAAAATTTATTTCCAATAATATATTTGATTAGAATGATCTCGCATATCATTTTGGAAGAGATATATATATATATACAGTATTTATTTTGAATAAAATATTATTTTTAATTTTTATTTTTATTGGAATATTCTTGCTTGCTTCAAATTCTTACCAATAGATGTTTTTTATTATAAAAGATTACTTTCAATATTAGAATCCTCTTGCTTGATGTTGATTTTGAAAATAAACATTTTATTTGTCTAAAATATTTTTTTTCAATATTAGAATTATCTCTTAAATTCTTCAAACATAAAAGGAAAATAACACATAATATCGCATCTTAAAAAATGTTATTTTTCCATAAAATATTATTTTAGATCTTATATGTGTTTAGAATTATCTTGCATGTTATCTTTGAAAGAATATTTTATTTATTTTATATAAAATTGTATTTCTAATTTAAAATTAGATTGTAATGTTCTTTCACATTTTAAATTCTTGAAAATAGATGCATTATTATAATTTATTATTACCAAGATTAGAACCATCTTGCATGTTGTGGATTCTTGAAAATAATTTATATTTTTCTAGAAAATTATTTCTTAACATTATAAGTATCTTTTAACATTATAAAATGACGAGAAATAACATGTAAATCTTACCTTAATATAGAAATGTATCTTTTTCATATCATTACTAACCTTAAATTTGGTTAAGGTTATGTTGCATGTAACATTTTAATTTAGAAAATCTGAAATTTGATAAGAATTAATAGGATTATGTGCATGTAAAATTTAAGTTAGAAAATATTAAACTTGATAAGAATTATAATACATAATTATAATATATTCTCAAATTTTGGATGATTGAAAGGAATTTTTTAGATCTATTCATGTATGGTGGTATTTCAAACATGCATATAACTCTTGAGTTTCTATGTTATCAAGATTTTACTTGTCAATAATAGTTTCATCTTCCAATTATGATAATCCTATTCTCATTTCTTCACCTATAATTTAAGAATTAAACTTTTAGAACCATTAAGGAGATATAAAATAAATAGAATATAGTTCTAATACATTCCCTTGATTTTAACTCTTTGACACTTTGGGATTTGATTACTCATATACTTAATTGAGAAGGATGGAGTAAATTTTGTTGCAATGAAGAAATTTTTGTTTTGAGAGGGAGATGAATAGATGGTTTGAAAGAAACTAGTGTTTGGGAGAATGAATGAAGATGGAAGGATATGAAGGAAGATATTAGTGTTTTTCTCTTTTAATGGGAGAAGTGGTGTGTTGGGAATGAATGTGGTAGAGTTGTGAGTGATTGCATGAGTGCGTGTGGGTTTTGGAGAATTGACTCTTCAAAATAGTTTATACTCGCTCCGTCCCGCCAGAATTGGACGATTTACTTTTGGCCCAATTTGTAAGGCTGCTGACGTGGCATGTGGGTCAACCATGTCTAGAGGGGCATTGGAAAATTGATGACGTCAGCTACAGTGCCGCCGACGTCATCAAACAGTGTTTAAAATTAGAAATTGAATAACTGGGTTGTCATTAATTTGGGCCGAAATGGTTCCCTCCATTTCCTAAAAATTCACGGGCTTACATAGAAAAATTGGAGGGAAAAGTACAAAACTAACAATTAAATATTCTAAAAGGCTATTCTAAGCTACATAGGCTACTTAAAGTAATATTAAACATGTTTAAAAGCAGCAGAGCTCCATCCTATACAGTCATTCTCTTCTACTCTCCGCAACTTTCTTCATGCTCATCACAAATGAAAACAAAAAAATAGGGCTCTCAGAAAGCATCACTGAGCCATTGGTTGCCGAGAAGAATGAGAAGCAAAAATCTGACGGACGCCGAGAGAAAATCCATAGCGCAGTTCCTTTTGTGCACACAAAATGAGGGCCGCATTGGCCATGTACGGGCCTTAGAGGCATCAACAAAATGGGGTATTGGGGTCCGAACAGTGCACCGCATTTGAACTGCTGTTAAGAAGCAAATTGCAGCTGGTCAACATGTGCATGTCATAATAAAAAAACCTAATCATATTAAGCCAAAGAAATTGTTGGATAAAGAAGCTTTCAAGGCTATACCACTTTCACTTAGGAAAACATATCGAAGAGCAGCAACAAGATGTGAAGTCAGTAAAAGTACAATCCATCGTCTAATCAAAGATGGTACACTAAGGAAGCACAACAATGCTATCAAACCACTACTTAGGGAAGAATGCAAGGTGGATCGGGTTTTATATGCATGCTCAAAGCTTAAGTTTGAGAGGCACTCCTCAAAGGTTAGATTCAAATCAATGTACAACTGTGTTCATATAGATGAGAAATAGTTTTACCTGTCTGATGAATCTGCAAGTTACCAGATGAGGAAAATCTGCAACTCCTAAAATTATGTTTGTTTGTGCTGTAGCTAGGCCTATAATTTCTGAAAATGGGGATGTTATTTTTTTATGGAAAATTAGGCATTTTCCCTCTCATCGACAAGGTACCAGCACAAAGGTGGAGTAAAAATAGGCCAGCAGGGACCATTGAAACTAAGCCTAAATCGAAGATCGGTCGCATACAAATGAGGGAATGCCTAATAAAGGAAGTAATTCTAGCAATTAAACAGAGATGACCATCAAATGTTTCAAAAGTCATCTATTTACAGCAAGACAATGCTAGTCCACACATTTTAATGGGTGACCTAGAATTTGAGTGTGCTGCAAACTCACACGGATTTCAGTTCATAATAGACCATCAACCAGCAAATTCTCCAGATTTGAACATACTAGATTTGGGATTTTTTCGTGCAATACAATGCCTACAGCAGGAACGTGCATGTAAAACAGTGGATGAATTAGTGCATGCTGTGGAAAATGCATATGAGGAGCTGAAGCCAGAGACACTGAACAAGATATGGGTATCTCTACAGGCAGTGTGTATAGAAGTGATGAAACACAAGGGCTATAAAAATCTCCCCCTCTTGCATACTCGGAAAGATGCCCTAGCCTGCCTAGGTGAACTTCCTAATGACCTTGTGGTGGATATGCAGTTGGTTAAGGAAAGCATAGAGTTTCTACATGCGCATAACAAGACCCGAACTATCCAGAGGCTCATACATGACATATGGCAGTTTGAGAACATTAGATATGCATGAATGGGTGACCAGGTAGCATGATGCTGACTTTTGAATGATGTTTGTGTTGCATGATTTTGGCTTTTCATGAAAACATATTAGTAGATAATGCACGTGTTTACGCTGCAACATATTCCATCATTTTTTGTAAGACATTGTAATTTACTCATAAGAAAAAAGCCCACCTTCAAGATCATATTCTTATCATTAGGTAGCAATGTCTAATTGGCTACCAGCTCAAATCATACAAATAAAGTACTAATTTGGTGGCCACCAAACAAGTAACTGAATTCCTGCATACAAGTACTGCCCTCCTATGATCAAAACACATGGTTGCAGATTAGGATTGACTAAAAAAGACATCATATTATGCAACACACAAGGTCATGAGGGTGGTTAAGAATTTAGGCCAAGGGTAAAACAACATGCAGTTTTCTTTCAGCCAAACACTCCATAATGCACAACATAAAAGGGGTTGGAACTCATGATGGACTACTGGGCTCAAATAAAATCACAAATATTAACCCCACAGAATCACATATGCATATCATGCACATATTTGTAGCATCAAATAACACAACCTCTCAGTAGCAAATTAGGTACGAGCACAGGGTCCAGGTTTTAAATGAATGACCCATTTCCTCATAGAGTTGAAAATAGAGTTGTGTTCATATTCCTTCCACGTTGGGGGTGATGAATCATCAGAAGAATCAATCACCCACCGGCTACAAAAGTATCTATTTTGAGTAAATAATCGAGCCTGCAGAGGTCAGACCAGGAAGTCAAATTTTATTCATGTGTTAAAAAATTATTATTCATATTTATAGTCAACCATAAAATATTCAGTGAACAGATTAGGATTGACAAACTTACCGACATAGGACCATGGAAACCAATTTTGGCCACCTTTGATGTAGGGGAGTATGTGGCTTCAACAGCTGCATCATACACCACCATCTCGGCCATTAATCTAGCGGTATCGGATCCCTCATTGTAAGCAATGTTTCCCTGAACTCAATAAAAGCAGAGCAAAACAACCGGGTGTTAGATTATGTTAAACTTGTTCCGAACTGAGTCAATAAATGGCTGAATAAATAGACACTTTCATTTGAAACAAATTAACTAGATTTAGTTTTAAAAAACAACAAAACCAGAATAAAGGAGAAAAAAATGGGGACCTGATGGAAACACTGTGCTACAGGATAGAGAACCGAAGAAAAAACCCAGAACTTCATGCAATTACCTAACACAAAAAAGAACCAAAATTTTCATAACAGAAACAGATTCGAAAAACATAGTAAACAAACTTTCAGGATTTTTTCACAGTCAAAATTTCACGCTAGAGTTTATCACGGTGGGAAAAAAATTTCATAGCACCCACAACTTTTTCACGGTAGAAATCTTTGAAAACAGAGTAAACAAACCCTTCGCCATTTTTTTTTGAAAATAGAGTATACAAACTTTTGTCAAAGAAACATATCTGTCGCTGGAAAATTTCACCAAGGGTTGCCACCTTGGAGGAGGATGCTCGGCCTGCATCAAGGTCGCTTAACCCATCATGCACCACCTCACAAACCTCATAGAAACGACAGCCTTGGGTTGCAGAGGAGGCCGACCGATAGCAACCCAGATCTGGTGTTTCTCGGTCAACAAGCGCCATCCCGTACATTGAAACACTCTAACTACTCCAAATAATTGCTTTCATGGCATCGAAAATGGCATTTCTTGGGTCATCGTCCTCGGTATCCGGCACCGTAGAAAGATTACGATCAAGGGTTTCAGAGAAGAAGTCTTCGTTGGGCTCATCGACCGGCTGAGAGTCGACGAAAAGGTCGGGTTCGGCCACATTCAGCAAACCCTCGCCGAAAAATAGCTGGGTGCTCTCATCGGAGAATGATTCTTCAACAACCCAATCCGGGTTCAATTCGTTAAGGGGAACGAAAGGGGGAAATGATTCTGAACAAGATTCCATAAAGAGTTTGAAATATAGAGAGTCCATGGAATCAAACCAGGAAGCATAAGAAAATAAGAATGGGGCATGTCTAGGGTTTCTGGTCATACACGCTAAATGTATGGAGTAAATACAAATGACAGTGAAATGGGAAGTTCTAGGGGATGACAGATCACGAGGGAGCATTCATTGGCTAGCTGAGGCGGTGGATTGAATTTATTGGGCAGATGGGCGGTGAAAATTTCTGGAAAGCGAAATTAATACAGAAGGTAGTGGGAGCTTATGGAAAGGAAAGAAGTCAATTTTTTGAATTGTTTGTTAACCAAAATAGGACGGATTAAATTAGGTTAAATGGACGGGTTTAATAAATGGATTGTCATTATTTTGGCCCAAAACTGATAAATTAATTTAAAACCAAACCAGATTCTTTAAGGGTGAAAGGGTAATTTTTGGCTCAAAAATCATACTAAAAATGGAATAAGATAAAACATGTTAATTCTGTTGGAACAGAAATGGAAAATATGCCAATTTTGATGGGACGGAGGGAGTAAAGAAGAAGCAGTACAATTAGTGCTTTAGTGTAGTACAATGTAGTACAATTTTACTCTTTCTTTTTCTTTTCTTTTTTCCTTTTCAGCTTTTTTTTACAATTTCTGAATTATACATTTTAAATTTAATCAATTAATAGTTATTATTTTACACTATTATTATTTTTTATTTAAGAGAAAGGAAACTATGAATAAATATTTGTTAATTTGTTAGGGGAATATTTATTTGAATTTTGATAAAGGTTAAATTATTTTTCAGTTACTTGTTTAATCAAAATAGTTTTCAACCTTATACACTATTGTGATTATATTTATTTGATCTAAAAATCAAAAAATATATATATATATATATATATGTACGTATTAAATTTGATTTAATATTAATAATTAGTTCCTTCTAGATTGTTGGATATATGGTATAAAATTCCAATTATTTTAATGGTAAGGTTATAAATTGTTGTTTACATCGTGTATATATTCCATCTAGGGAGTGTATATTTATACAATATATTCCCAATATTGAATTTATCTTTCCTATTATAAATTCTTAAATTTGGGTTTAAATTTGGAAAATGGCTTGGGATATGTTTTGTGTTCGATGATGAAGTTCTAGAATTGGTACGTGATATAACTCTATCTGAAAGAAGTTAAAAATATTTATTATTGCAGTCTGTACACTTCTGACTGTGCACATTGTATTGTTATTTTAAGTAGGCCTACATGACTCACATGCATCATCTTTTCAATTAAGTTTTTGTTTTAGTATTTAATTTGTTATTTATTTAATTTGTATTTTGTATTTCATTTTTCTATTCTTATTGTTGTTATACATAATTTTGATAATTACTTTTTATTATTTTATAATACTTAAACATACATACATATTATTTACTCAATATCTTATATGCTTTCTAAAAAATTATAGAATAAAAGAAGTAAAATTATAGAATAAAAGAAGTAAAATGAAGTAAAATTATAGAATAGTGTGATTTGTATTTCTTATTTACCAAAGAAGTAAAATGATTTAAATATAAGTGGACATATAATTCGAGTAGAAACTGCTATGAACACTAAGAGTTTAATTGTTAAATAAATTTTCTCATGATTATCCTATTTATATATTTAATTTTTTTTTGTTCCTCAACATTGATATTATCTTTATCAAAATTTTGACCAATATACTTTGATTTGATAGCATTGCAGATTAATAATATTATTTATTTGCTTATTAATTCTAAAACTTACTTATTAATTGGTTAATAAGAATTGAAATATTTAATTTGGATTAAGCAATAGTATTTGCTTCTACTTAATTGTTGTTCTTGTTTTTAATTTTAATTTTTTTTTGTTTTTTTACATGTTTTGTGTGAATATATAATTGATTTTCCCTTCAAATAAGAGTGATATTAAGAGGTTCAATTAACATAACACGATTTGTTTTGGTGTTATGTTTAGTGTATTTGTCTAATTATGTTCGGGATTTCACATCTATGAATACACGTATTTTACTGACAACCACCTTTTTCGACAATGTTTCAAACTGCAGATGTTATCTTGTAGTGTCCGCACTTAGATGTTCGATTGTCACTACGATCTCGGAATCAATAAATGAATCCATTAACTGAGAACAACTACTATTATGAAACGCCAACCGATAAAAGAACGCAAGAAGAACACATCCAAACTGCGGATGTTATCTAGTAGTGTCCTCACTTAGATGGTCGATTGTCACTCCGATCTCGGAATCAATAAATGAATCCATTAACTGAGAACAACTAATATTAGGAAACGCCAACCGATAAAGTAACGCAATAAGCACACATCCAAATCGATATCGTAACCTTTCCTACCCTCGACGCGTGATCCGCAACCTCTTTCGACACCACTACCAGAACCGACATTGTTTCGGATGTCGAAATTCCATTATACCAAGCTCTATTACAGCTTGATTACGTCCCTACACATCTCGGAACCATGTTTCCAATATCATAAGTAAATATGTTTCATGCACGACTGTTATCTTTGGTTCAAGGTGGTTAAAAAAGTAGCTGCCTGGACGCTCGAAAATGCCATCCTAATTTATTTTAAATGGTAGTATAATAGAGAGTTCATTCTTCAACAGAGCTGCTTCTTGCATCCCCTATATTGCTCTTTGCAGCCCCATTTTCAAGCTTAAATGTCTAAGTTACCCCTTGTTATTGGTTTACTATTTGGTCCCTGAATTGTTTGAAAATTTATCAACCGGTCCCTTGTTTTTGGGAGAAGAAAAGCGACTGTCTTCTCCCATTTTCTCTTATTTCCAGATCTGGAAAAATCTCCCAGTCGCCGGCGTCTTTTGTTTCTCTCCATTTCTTGTCGTTTCTCTGCTTTCGTCCACTGTCGCCCCTACGCTCGTTTCACCGATCGCGCCTCCACCCATCTCCGTAGTTGATTCCAACTCGCCGCCTCAACACATCACCATTTCTTCCCCTCGTCGTCGTTCCCCTATTTGAAGGCCAAAGTTGTCGCCCATTTTATGGCCAGAAATTGGACCACCTGTGTTGCCACTGTTTTGTTTGGCCCTGTTTGAACAATTTTTTGTACGGATTTCGCCGTTTGAAGGATGCCCAGACCTCGCTGCCGCGGCGCCGCCGAGTCACCACCAAATTCCGGTCGAGTTCCCGCCGAGTTCCCACTGAGTTCCCGCCTAGTCGCCACCGAGGTTCTGCATCCCTGACAAATACAAGTTTCCTGATTTGTTGTTGAGTTGTTTTTATTTGCACCATTTCGAATCAACTACCGATGAAATATGTTTTGTGTTGATTCCTGTCCGCTTCTGTGCATAATTTTTGTCCGGCCTGCTTGTTGAAGTAATCCCCCGTTGATTTGCTGCTTGTTTAGACGTAAGAGTATTTTTGTGTTGGTTGTCTGAAAATTATTTCAATCACTCCTACACGACCAATATCTGAGATTAATTGAAGATCATTTGTTGTTGTCACTCTCATGATAAATTAGCTGAAATTTCTGAAGTTTTGAGATGGCATATGGCGCAAGTTGACATGCCCAGACCAAAAAGATTAAAATTTGATTGTCTGATGAAAACCAGTAGAATTTTTCCATACAACAAGGTGTTTGGAGCATAGCTTGTGCTTGGATCTATGCAAAAGATATGAATTTTCAGAAGTATGTTGATGATCAAATTGTATATTGGACATGTTATGAGGGGATATGAGCGAGGAAGTTGTTAAACATCAGTTGATTGGTTTTGTGGTAACTAACAAAGGAAAATGTTGTAGTTATAGGTCTAAACTGTTCATTAACAATGATATCGAACTGTAAATAATTTGTTTCTGTTTGCCTACTGCTTTTGAAACCACTAAAGCATCATTATATATATGTAACTAATTTGCACAATTTCTTGCATTGAACGATAGGCAGATTAGGTGTGCAGTTGATAAGTAGGACCTTTTTGCACCTGTCATAAATTGTGGTCTCTTTTGCTTAAGAGTTTGACTGGAAAATGAAGTAATTTACTCTAAAGTAATAGTGTGACTGGAAAATGTGTACTGCAGAAATCATTATTATTGCAGGTGGTGTTGTGAAAATGTTTCCTTAAACAACTTCCACGAAATATCTTCAGTTTTGCTAATTTATTATAAGTTAGTCACCTACACATATAGTTTCAACTTTAAGTATGTAAACAATTGCTATTGGTTTTGTAAGCACGAATATACTTTCCTTTTAATCTCAAGGAAATGTCTGAATTTGTGCAATTCCTTCATACTTGGCACCGAAAAATGTTTTGTTGCAGTAGATTGTAAATGTTCAAATATGCTATTATTGTTGGAAAAAAAGTTCTATGTTTAGATTCATAACATTGCTGGAATTTGTTGTAGGAGTTGTCCTGCATTTTACCAATGGTTAGAACTTTGACTTTGACAGTGTAAGCCGTTAACCTGAATCGTATTGAAATTTGAGATGAATGGTCGAAGTAACAGTTAAGGCTTGGTGTACAATACATTTGATATATGTTTTAATTCAATATTTGATATGTTTATGTTTATTTTTATTATAAATATATGGCTCGTAGGGACAAGTACATATACCGTCCTCCTGATAAGATTGACGATTTTAGGGGTGTTAGAGAGAGGGGTTTAAATGCATCTCAACGAAGGAAGTGGATGCCACCCGCAAAGACTCCTAAGAGACCACATGACAGTGGTGTTGGTTGTGCCAATGTTATAGGACCAGGCAGAGGGAAAGGGTTATTTTTAAGAGGTTCAAAGTTGCATAATGAGGGAGCAAGATCTAGGGATACTGTGGAGTTTGATGATAGTGAAGATGGTACATATGGGAAGTATGATAAAAATCTTGCTATTGTTACAGTTAATACTACTCAATATGATCATGGCATGGGTGGATGTAACGACTCACCTGAACATGACTTCAATGACCAAGATTCACCACATTCGCCAAGCTCTTCTACGACACGAGGTTAGTAAAATAGTCATCCAAGAGTGATCCCCAGTTTCGGTGGGCATGCGGCACGTGATATATGGTATGGGAAGGAGCGTGAACCTTTGATTTGTAGGAATCAAGGTAGTCATTTAAAGGTTTTGAAAAAATGGTCATTTGCTTCAGAAGTTGCGGAAAAGATTGTGATAGATAGTGGTTTGCTGCATCTGAGAGAGTGTATGATTTAGCACATTGATTCTAACCTAGTGTTTGCATTTTTGGAGAGCTGGCAGCCTGACACTAACACGTTCCATATGCCATTCGGTGTGATGACTATAATGCTTATGATGTGCAATACATATTGGGTATTCCTGCTGATGGAGATATTGCAGTTGGGATGCCATGTGCTCGGCAAACCAATGATGATATGGAGAAAGCTTGTGTTGACTTGTTGGAGGATAAGGAGGAAAACATTAATGATAGGAATTATTGGGGTTATGGTGGTTTGCTCATGGAACTCCTAGTTAAGGCTGCAGAGGAGGCAATTGATCCAGTCAGACAGGCGCGAGAAATGCTTGCGTATTTGTTAGCGAATACACTTTTCCCAACCAAAAATGCCAACAAGGTCAAATCATGTATCTTTTCCCTACTAAGAGACACAGCTAGGATTCCGATGGTTAGTTGGGGATCAGCTACGCTTGCGCTACTTTACAGAGAGTTAGGTGTGGCTAGCAGGGCAGACACCACGCAGATAACAAGTTGTATCACTTTGTTACATGTATTTAATTTATTTCTAGTTAATTGTCATATTTTATGAATGAGTCATTCAATTTAGTATTTCTAACTGATGCCCAATATGATTCTTAAGCAAATTTATAATTTGTAGGCATGGATATATGAGTACTTCCCTACTCCAGCCACCGATTCACTTGCTATTGGTAGGCATGATCCATATGCTCGCCGGTGGAATCCCATTTATGTTGCACATCGTAGCAAGTGTTCGTTGCTACAATATCGAAGAGTTCTTGATGACTTGACATATGATAAGGTATAGTTTCCTTATTCGTATGTCCATGTGAAAGGTTGTGGTTAGTTGTTTATGTGTCGTTAACTCATTGTAGGTGAATTAGTTGCCCTTTGGTTGGGGAGTTGAAAATGTTATTCCTCTGACTGCATTTTGTGGGTTGATACAGTTTGGACCCATTGTTGAGCCGTATGACGAACATCGTACGATAAGGCAAATTGGGTTTGTTCAGAAGGTCCCAATTTTACCACCTATTCCTCCTGTAATTGTTGTGCGGGATCGGACATCGAGGTCCTACGAGTTAAAGTATGTGGATCATCACGTTCGATACCTTTGGGCGCTCAAGCATTTGTTACCCTTCGATAGTGAAGAGCTACACGTGACCGGAGAAGGAGTAACTCTTGAGTATTTTGAGTGGTATGATCTAATTTCTCACCCTTGTATAGAAGGACACAGACAGTCTTCCTCTACTCAGTCATCTAGCAGAAATGATAGAAGAGCGGTATGCAACCGGATGCAACTGTGGTAACGCATAATGGGCACTCTCAAACTTTACACATACATAGTGTGCAGAAGTAGAACCCATGTGGATTATGGCTAACTCATCGAGGGTATAAAATTCAGCGATATTGCCCATGATACACGGTGCAACAACCAGAGAAGTTCCCGGGTCGCTCGAACATATACAAACACACAACTGAATGGTAATTTTGAGCTATTGCAAACATGTCATCTGGTGTGGACATCCAATGATGAGGACCGCATGGTCCGCAACGATGGTCGATTCGCTGAACAACAGCTAATCGCTCCTCATCTGAACCATACACGAGGTTGTACCTGTCGTGACAGAGTATTTCATTTCAAATTGCATTTCTCACCAATATCCAATCATCTTTAGAATTGTGAAATAGAGAAGCTACAAAACGAAACCCACAATTTCCATCAGCTACGATATTCAAATATTCCCGAACGAAAGACCACATGAATTGGGGAATGTGAAGCCTGGCTGGGTGCTTTGCCAGGTCATTATCTGCATAAACGCATATGCATAATGAAATTTAAAGGTTAAAGGTAACCAATAGTTAAAGATTCAAACATTGTTATGAAATTAAATTAAGTAGTACCTCTCTGGTTGTTGATGGAAGAGGAAGCTGTCGACGGCTGTTTGCGAATGCTACTTGATGTGTCATTGAATTTGTCTCTAATTACTTCCCACCATGATTTTTCCCGCCTCTGATACTTCTTCTTCTTGGGACGATCTCTAGTTTGAAGAATTGGTGTTGGCTCCACAAAATCTGCATCTTCCGGATTCATTACGTTCCGGATGATCTTAGTGACTAAAAATTGATCGGCTTTGTCCCGCTGACGTAAGTCTGTCAACAGACCGTCTAGTTCATCAGCCTTAGCATCAGTAGTACCACACTCTACATCATCTCCGTACCCAAGTGTCTGCCAAAACTCATGAACATTCTGTGGGCGAAGATAATCTCCAATTTCTGACAACGTTCTCAACTGAAAGGAACAAGGTAAACCATGAGTCACCTGATACGCACAACCATAGTCACCCTTCCTGATGAACTCGGCACGCAACAAGCTAATGCATCTATGAGTCACATAAGTAGGTAGCTCTTTGAAAATTGATCCAGCTAATCCGCTCATTACCCTTGTTCGACTGGATTCAAGACTCCTGCGGATCTCTGCAATCTGTCCCTCTATCTCCACATGAATCTTGCTAAACAGGGTATCTATGCCACCCCGAGATGATCCCAAACAAGTCTTCAACACAGAATGTGCACTTTTAGCCCTATTCGATGTGGTGTTCCCAAAATGCTTATAGTCATTAGTCCAAGCATTCACAAACTTCTCCTTGTGAACAATCCATGTACAGTCAATATATGTCACTATGGATGTTTTGTGTTAATAAGCTGCTTGAAATGCAAGATGACTATCACAGAAGGTTTCAACAATTGGAGCCTCAATTAATGCAAGAAAACGACCATTCATAAAGTGATATGAATCTCTTTACGAAGACTCTAGATTGCGGAAAATTGGATCTTTAACCAAATTGGGATCTCGCCCAACCCACTTGTGTTGCACGAATTGCAGGGTCTAGCCCGCAGGGTACACTCAACTCGACTTATAAG
>JAULKM010140263.1:0-18372 GCA_032355605.1 Rubia tinctorum | reverse complement strand
CACACACTACCAACCAGCAAAAACAACACACATCGACACCCACAACCATAGATCTAACCAAGAACCAAACTACCAATTATTAGCTTCTTCAACTACAAATTGAATCAAGTTATACCTCAATGGAGCTTGAAGGGATGGAGGGCGTGACAGTGGGGGCAACGGTGGCAATGCTAGTCGGAAAATGGGGGATATGAGCAGGACGGAAGGGACGGCGGCGGGGCTTCAAAACTGGAGAAGCTTCATGGGTTCTGGTGGATTTAAGGGTACCCAAAACCGGATTCAAAGAATGTGGTTTTACTTAAAAATGATTATCATACAACGCATTCGCTGAATGCGTTTGTGCTAATTTTAAAATCAAATTAAACCTAAAACGCATTCAAAAAATGCGTGTTTCATTTCATCCGATTTTAAAATAAAACAAAACTTATACAGCGCATTTAACAAATGTGTGCCCAGTTTTTCACAGTAAAAAAAAATTAAAAAACACGTAAAACACATTCTACAAATGCGGCTTTAACCATGCATGAGAAAAAACATCGTTTTCACTCATACCATCCATCTTTGGGTACGTCCAGGTCTCTTTATCGATGCCTTATAGCACAGATACACAAACATCGATACATAGTCAGGGAAGATCATGCCACTAACCATTGACTGCTACCGATAACAATCATCCCGACTACACAGAGTAGCCTCCCCCATGGAAGAAAATGGTCATCGAGGTCATGATGGCTATATACCTCAGTGTGGGTTGAAGGGCATCAGAGCTCTTTCTCTTATTTTTCCTAACCATCATAGTGATTCCCTGCCAGAAATAGTCTAGGTGAAAACAAGCGCAACCTATCTTATGAGCCGTAACCTCTTCCTAGTACTTCCACCCGAAGTGGTGGGCAACCTGCTTATAGGTCTAAGTCCTCCGTTGTTCATCCATATTGAAGTAGATAGCCTTCTCTCCAATATGTGTCATTCAACTGTTAACCGTTCAGAGGAACTCAAGTCCACCTCTTGTAGGTGGGAGCCTTCTTCCTCAAGAACTTCCTCATATCGACCATCTTCATTAGGTATCTAGCATAAGGTATCTAACATGCCAATAAAACCCCGAACTCTCCGAAGGCTCCTTCTCTGCAAACTTTGTCTCCAATAACACAATAGGGCTATGATTCTCCCACCTTTCCTTTGCTTCTCCCTGAGGTTTCGCAACCCCATGTAGGTAGAGAGCTAGGTGGAAGCTCCCAAGACATTCTTCTTAGGTGACATATCAACAACAAAGCAACCCAAAAGCAACCCAACAACAATCCACAGTCCAAAACACCAACCAAAAGTTGCACAGTCCAAAATCACCAAATCTGACTACTAGCATAAAAAATCTTAAAATCCAATCCAAATAATCTCACCGATAATAGAAATTAAAATTCCTCAAAACAAAACCTAAAATTTTCACCCAAAATATCCAAGAAATACTCAAATTTTGGCCTAAATACCTTGGAGAATGGGATGAAGATCGAATTGTGTGAATTGATCCGTGGGCAATGAGTTAAAATTCCCCAATATGCTAGCCCAATCTGCGAGCATGTCCATTGTCCAAAATGCCCAAAAAATTATGTATTTGATGAAAAACTCGAAGGAATATTTTTTGGTTTTGGTCGATTACTGCAAGAAACAAAATCTTTTACATCGTTCTGCATGACTTTTACCACTGTTTTTAGTCATAAAAAATTGAGGTAAATATTGGTGTATTAAAAGGTACACGTTTTACCTTGTCTAAGGATTGAGGTAAAAAGTACTTTTTAACTCAGTTTTGGACCAACGTCCATCCTAGCAAGAAACCAGACGATCGGAGACCATTGCTGTGAATTTGCTCAGGCTGACATCGGTTAAAATGAGCGTGACGTCGCAGACGCTTGTAACCGACATTGTGGGCTGGGGGCAGTCATGTTGTGTGCATGCTGATGTGGAACTATGACACATACAATGTCGTTTTGAAAGGCCAATATCACACACATTATAACGACGTTGGTACGTGCGATGTTGTTAAGGTGTCATTCCTAAACCGATGTGTGCAACGTCGCTTTTTAATCGGGGAGACGACGATTCTTGTACAACATTATAATATTTTATATTTGATGACACAAACAATCGATTGTTGCTAATTGTTACATGTTATTTAAAATTCCATAACTCATGAAATGATAAAACACCATACAACAATAAATTATTGTTCAATTAATGCAGAATGAAATCACATTATAAAACCCACAGAGTTATTAGATGTATTACAAATATATGCTAAAAACTATTAAAATAAATAAAGTTGATATAAATTGAAATATTATTGGTATTGAACTTACTATCTAAGTTTTGTGGCAAATGAAATGACAAGTCCATTCATCTATATGTTGAAACTTCATCGATAACTCACTTTGTCCTATTACAACCAATCAACAAAAACCAAAATTTATGTTAGAAATGGGCAGTCCCCAAATAAAATACACGTAATATAGTTCTACGTAGAAGGCATTAATCTTAACCGGAATAGCGCAACTCATCTGATTTAGTGCGATGTTGCATACTTTTGAGATTGATGTCGCACGTTTTGATGTAGAAACTGACGTCGGACAGTCATTATATTTCAAGCAATTTTTTGAATATGCAGCGTTCGTTGTTGTTCGGTTACACATTTCAAGAGCAGATTGACTAAGATCGACGTCGCACATTCAAAGTGCGTTCTTACAAAAATGTAATTATTGTCCACAATTAGCCCTAATCTAAGCCTTTTTTCTTACTACTTACAAATATGGCATTATTTTGACAACACAAACCATATACACTCTATAACATGTAACACAACCATCATATTTCATGAATATATTCAATTTTTGTACCATGACAAAAAATCATATCCAAAATAACTAATAAATTTGCAAAATGAACATGGAATGGATGGAAAACTACATCAATTAATTTGTACCCAGAGATGTTCAATCCTCTAGTACTTGTTGATATTTGAGACGAGCAATTTGATTGAGCACTTGAATTGTTGTAACAGTGGGAATGGAGAGAATCTTGGGAGTTGGGGTTTGGAGGAAGTGTTTTGGAAATGTGAAATGGGTATAGTTAATTATTAAAATTTAGATGAAATTGGGTTGGAGGGAAATTTTAGCTCAAAATTTTGGTTCCCTCTAGATTTTTTAGGGTAACCGACGTCAGTTGCAGGTCTGTAGTGGTTTCATTCCAAGCAAGGTTCTCGCGACGTCACATTCATGGGCCATAGTGTAATTTCAAAAAAAAATGTTGTCAAATACTCCCTGTATAGATTTTGTGACCTCCTAGTGACCCATTAATGCCCAAATCGAAAATGGATTTTTGGGACACTGTCAATTACATAAGGGTATCTCCAATTTTGCATTTCAACCCCTCTCCCTGCTAGAAGAACCTAAATGCAAAAGGTTAAAGTTCACCAGTCGTACCAAAATCGATTCCAATCATCCTGGAAGGGACATTTTCCATCCCGAGTCAAACTTATAATCCACGAGAGCAATAAAGAAACTGGTATTCGAGAGTAATCGTAACGACTGTATATATGGAGCCAACCTAAGAAATCAGTTCAAACACTTACTTTCAACTTTTCTTCGAATTCCTACTGTTCTCAACCCTCTGTTCTCAAGGGTATGTTTTTTTAATTCATTCAAATCCTTTGTTTTTATATTTTTTTTATCAAAATTGTTAAATCTATGGTGTGTCAATTGTGTTGGTTTGGTAAGTTTTTGGTTTTCTAGCTCTTGTGGAATAGTTATAGTGTGAACTTTCCTTTTACATATATTTCCAGACGATTTTGTATCATTGTATTTTTTAGCATGATTTTTTTTGCGTTTCTGCAATTTCTGCCATAGCTGCTAGGGTTAAAAGAGATTTTGGTGGCCTTTCGGCTCACCATCGTTTAGTACGATCGTCATGCGACGTCCCTCTTTCATAAATAAGAAGTTTTTCAAGAATGGGACGCCGCACAATTCTTGGTTTGCCTATCGATTTAACTGAGAGGTTGGAAACCTCGCTAAGATGCGTTTAATCTTACTTTAAGGTTTGAAATGTGAACTAGTTTATCAACCACTCCTCATGTTCGGTATATACAATTGATGAGTGACTTCGCTCATGCATGTTGGCCATGCCACTATTTTGGACCAACATGTATGTGCGATGCATGGTCGACTAAACCTATTTTAGATTGATGTCGAAAATCTATGTCTTTCAAAAATATGTTTATAATTGAGGTTGTCTGCCACTTTGGTCATGTCATATCATTATAACTGATGGCGTCTATGAACTGTTTTCTATCGATATTTCATCTGAGTGACATGAATTTCAGGAATCATGGCTAATAACGAAGGTTTCACAAATCATTTCTCAATAAAAGGTTGTAATGTAGATCTTAAGTAATTCGGAGGACGAGCGCCCGTAGTATGACTTCGTTGATAGTATTCCACATTTCAGCTGCACCTTGAGCTAAACGAACTTCGATTGAGTTCCAATATTTGTATGTCCTACCCATGGGAACATGAGGCTCAAGACCCTGTCCCCAAATGATTTTGAAAAGTTTCTTGATGCCGGAGAACTGAGGATTAGGGACACACTATTCTCGAGCTGTTAGATGGTTTTGGGCTGATAATGTTCATGGTCATCATTGTTGGGTCATCATTGATGGATCATCATTTTATTTTTAACAAAAACAATGTTATTTGAATTTGGAATATTTATTTGATTAAGAATATATGTTGAATGTTATTTAATTTTTAATCTACGGTTATGAGATTTTATGCACTAATAATTATGTTACATATCTATCAGTTGTATCAATTTTAACCCTACCAATCGAAACTAAGTTTTATAATTACAATCATACACAAAAACAATACACTTGTATGTGTTAAAAAAAGTTCAACCATTTTCAAAAAAGAAAATAATTATTATGACCACACTTTTTTTCAAAATAAATTTGACCCGGCGGAGGACAATCGTACACAAAAAGAAATGAAAATTACTAACTCATGGAATTTTTACTCTTTTACAGTAAGTGGGACAAAATAAATAAATGAGTGTGCTCATTACATATGCAAGTGGGTTGAAATTGTTATGCACATATTCAAGTAAGCCGGTGTCAGTCGCAGTTCGGTTATTGGTAGCATAAACCGATGGGCGTGCGATGTCGCACATGTCGAGATAAAATTCACAACGGTTCAAATTGACATCGTTTCAAAATGTCTATACATATACGGAGCCCACCTCAAAATTAGTTCAAACATTTACTTTCACCTTTCCATTGATTTACAACAGTCAATAACCCCCTCACCTCATCAAAAGGAAGGGTTTTCAACTCTTTCAACTCCTTCATTTTTTAAATTTTACTTGAAATTGTTCTATCTATGATGTGTGTTTCTTGGTTTTTTTTTGTTTTCTAGTTCTTATGGATTTGTTATAGTGTAAATTTTCCTTATATATATTAACCTAGGTACTATTTTTGGTATGTTTTGGTTTGTTTTTTGATGATTTTGTGTCATTTTTTGTTTTTCATGCATATTTTTCTGGTTTTCTAAATTTTTGGCAATAGCTGCTAGGGTTAAATTTGAAGTCGGTGACCTATCGGTTGACCTTTGATGTGCACCATTATACATGTGTTAGCGAATGCATTTGACGTGATTATTATCATCTTTTGTTTGGTGGACGTGCATTATTGGTTTAGACGTGCATTATTGGTTTTCTTGTCTAAATCTCGAGTCTTGTAGACTTTATTGAAGCTAATGAACACTTTCTATTTACGAGCACCTAGATCTTTCTTTTTGATCTCATTGGTAGGTTCCTTGTGAGTACTTTTTCTATATTTTTTAGAAGGCCATCCGGTAGGGTGGTGGTAGATATTTGAAAGACATTCACAAGGATGGTAGAAGATATCGAAGGCCATTCTCAAGAATGGTAGTAGATTGAAGACCACAGACTCCAAACCATAGTAGTAGATATAATTGAGTTCAAGAAAGGAGGATCCGAAGTTCAAGAAGTCCAAAGAAGAAACGGATAGAACATTTTCTGAAGTTGCACGGAGTTTTGGGAAAGATTCGAGAAGAATAAGCCCATGAGGTTTGGAACTATTGAATTTGTCTTTTCGAGTGCTATTAAATCGACAAAAAGAACTCCCAAATCAGACCAATGGTTCACTCATAACGGAGCATACAATTCAGCCAACTTGACCAGCAATAGCCAACACAAACCGTACTAAGCCGGCAAGAGAGCCTCGCCTAGCTCGGCCCGTATCACTTAACATGGCCCGTGCTAAGGGTTTAGCACGAGTTGTGCCAAGCCTCGACATGGGTGGTGCCAACTCATGCCGGTCGTGTGCCCAATGTCTTATTTTCACTCCAAATTTGGCTAAGTATGGGCGCAGAACATGACATTCTGCGCCCATACCTAGGAAAATTTGGAGTGAAAAGAAGACATTGGGCACACGACCGTTTCACACCATCATTACCGTTTCAAGTCACCAATGCCAAGAACAGCCGACGAGGTGAAAAGAACAACACATCCTTTGCCGAGAAACTGAGCAAAATGAGGTTCCAACATATGGGTCATGTCAAACGATGTGGGATGCAGATCAGAAAGAGCAAAAACATAGTGCTGGTCGACGGTCCATGCCAGTTGGCATAGGTCACGCTAGCACGAGGTTGGAATGCACCGGCACGAGGCGTAGGCTCATACCAAGGCCCAAGTACTGTGCTAGCATGAGGGAGTTTCGGCCAGCAAAGGTCGTGCTAGATCCCTCCCCCCCTCCCCCCGTGCTACTTACGATTGCAATTATTTTTTGCCATTTTGGGCTTATTTTTTGGCCCAATTTCCTACTACTATATATATGGACCTATGTCCTAGGTTTTAACTTTATGCTCATAGATCTCAAGAGTATGCTAGAGAGAGAAAATACTCTTCCTTCTCTCTAGGTTATTTTCTTTTCATCCTTTTTGTTTTTGCCCAAAAGTGTTGAGTCCAATGAAATACTTGGGTTCAATTCTTAGGGAGTAGGGATTTTACTTGGGGAACATATTTGTAATCATGTATTAATGTTCGTTTTGTGAGATTTCTAGATCTACCTATTTCAATGTGTTTTGTGATTATCATGTTGGCTTGTTCTTATAATTCCTGTGAATTGCATGATTGTCACACTTAGTTAGTACACACCAAAGTCTACTTTTGTGATGTTGCACTATTGCTACCCCCTGGGGAATGAAACCTAGATGCGCTTGGGGTAACGATAATTCAAAATCGTGTAGGTGTGTGAACGTAGGTTGTCGTTGTTAATCTTTACGATCGACCATACTCTAGTTAGCCGACTATGCGGTTCAAAGGGTTATAGGTAGAGATAGACTAAGTAGAAAACTAGGATTGTCTTTTGGATCCTAGAGCCATCAATAATATGCCTACTTTCTTTGCCTTTGTAGGCCAAGGGGTAGTGTGTTCGTAGTGTTCCCCCCGAGACTTAATCGCATGGGAGAAAATCAAACCTGCACAATGAGTCATTTCCATTGTTGCACTCTCCTAGTTGCGGAGGCAAGGCTAATGGAAAATTTAATACGTGAACCTTTATGTGACAGAAAGTGAGAAATATTGATCATCGTCCGCACTACCTATCACAAACACTAGAATATGATTTAGCTCTTGTATTTGATGAAATTGATGACCGAAATGACATTACCATGTTAAGCAAGTATTCCCCGAGTATTAGTTTATATTCATAATTCTTATGATCATTTGCATGCTAGTAGTTGTTAGTACAAATTCCCTCCAATGACTGTTTTACCAACACTGCTTATTCTTGACACATGGTCGGATTGACGACCTAATCACGGCTATTTGCTGTTAATTATTAGATTCCTAACATATTTGTGGATGACCATGGTACTTACCACTATCTACCATTCTTGATAGTGTAGTAGTAGGTACATGAGTAACATATAAATCTTTATATTTGACCCTTAATACTTAGACTCCTCTCGTGTCTATAACGATGCTCGGGAGGGGACATGTCAAATTTTAGCGCCGTTGTTGGGGATGTTAGTTTAACAGTCTAGTAGTTAACTTTCATAGTGTGTTAGTTGAGTAATTAGTGTTGTTTTTGTTTTTGATTTTGTCTTTTTTGGTTTTTGTTGTTGAGCTTTCTTGCTAGTTACCGGTTACTTATAACCCTTTTCTAGTGTTATTTTTATTTGGCCACTATTTTATTCCTTGTTTATGCTACATACCCGTTCTAAGAACTTAGGAGTTTTACATTGTCCAGCGGATTACACAGGTAGTAGACGAAGAAGGAAAAGGAGATCTAGGCCAGAATTTCCACAAGAACCACTTTCAGTAGTTGTAGAGAAAGAAGAAATGGTGGAGGATAATCACACTTTGAGGGATTTGATGGTTCCAAATTTGGAGAATCAACCATTTTACATTATTTTCCCACCTTTTCCACCTAATGTGACGTGTGAACTCAAGAACAATATGATCCATTGCTTGCCGATGTTCCATGAAGTGGCCAGAGAAAATCCGAACAAGTATCTTTCGTAATTCCACCTAGTTTTAACCCACATGTAGCAGGCGGGTGTCTCATAGAAATATTACAATCTGAGGGCGTTTCTTTTCTTACTTTGGGATTCGGCCAAAGATTGATTATACTATCTCCCGCATGGTTGTTTTACCTTATGAATGGATATGAAGCACATATTTCTCGAGAAATACTTCCCACCTTCAAAGTCTATGGGGTTGAAGAAACAACTTCCAAATATCTCTCAGTTTACTAATGAATCCCTCTACGAGTATAGGGAAAGGTTCAAGAGGTTGTTGGCTAATTGTCTGTATCATCCATTCAAGGAGGGAGACTTGGTTTACTATTTATTTGAAAGGTTGTGCGATGATGACATGCGTATAGTGAACATTGCTTCCAATGGTTTAATCTCAAACATGAGGCCAATGGAGGCAATGGAACTCTTCGAGGAGATGTCAAATGGAACGAGACAGTTTGGTACAAGATCTTGGGTGAGGCCCGTGGAGAAACCAACTAAGTCCCTTAAGTTTGAGGAGCAAATCTAAGCTCTTGCCTCCATGATGAAAGAGTTCATCAAAAGGAGAGTTCCACATGCAAAAGTGTGAGGTATTTGAAGCCTTGATCATTACACGGATGTGTTGCTCGCAAGTGGTTGAAGGTATAGAGGAAGTTAAAGCATTGGATTCCAACAATGGTGGAAATAGGCCACAGTTTGTTAGGGGACAACAACAAAGGTTCCGTTAGAACCCTAAGCCGAAAGGTAATATCCTATGGAAACACCTTCAACCCGAGGTACTATAATCCTCCCAACTTCTATTCGCGCGAAGAGAACCAAATGCAAGGGTACAACCGAGGTGGAAAAGCTCCACCTCAACCCTATGTGAGGGGAGAAGAACCTTCCAATAACAAATTCTCAATTTACAAGATGGAATGAGAGGAAATCATTGAAGCAATCTCTCAATTGGCTAAGAAGTATAATGTCTTTGTGGAGCGCACAAGGCAAGAGATTGAAGATATTGGTACTAGGCCATTCTCAAGCATCAAGAATCTTGAGATTCAAGTCTGGAAACTTTCCACATTGGTAAGCCGACTTAAATCAAAAGAGTCCATTTCTTAACTTGGTGGAGCAAGAATTTGTTGTGAAGGAACCTGTCAAGGAACTTCCAACACCCGAGGTGAGGGTTAATCTCCCACCACCATTCCCTAGTGCACTTAGGGGAAGGCGAAAGTGGACAACCAATGACGAGCATGTCCAGAAATATTTTGAGAAGGTTGAGGTTAGCATTCCACTCTTGGAATTAATTGATCATGTTCCTTTGTATGATAAATTCTTGAAAGTTTCATGCACTAAAACGAGGAATTAACCACTTAGAAAGTTAGGAAAATAAAAAAATATGGAGATTTTTCGCTTTTACTTATAGGAAGTTGCCTACAAAATATGATAACCCTGACATGTTTTCAATTCCTATTTATTTTGGTGGTATATCAATGAAAATTCTATGATTGATCTTTGAACTTTTATTAATATCATACCTTTTTGAATTTATGAGAACCTAGAATTAGGTGAACTTAAGGAAACTAGGTTAATCGGCCAAATGGTCAATTATTCCCAAGCTAGTCCTTGTAGACTGGTGAAGGATGTGATTATCTGAGTGGGCAATTTGGTGTTTCTGGAGGACTTCTATGTCCTCGATTTAGTGCACGATGGTGGTGCACCCTCAATTTTATTACGAAAACCATTTCTTTAAACATCAAGGGCTAAGATTGATGTTCATTCGGGAACACTAACCTTAGAGGATGATATGGATAGAGTGGGTTTTGATATTTACAAATCAAAGAATGATTCACCTAATCTCACTCTTGTGTGTAAATACAAAACTTTGTGTTAAGAAAATGCTCATATGATGACTCTTGCATGATAGATGACTGCCTTGATGTGACTCTTGATGAAAGTGATTAAGATAGCATAGTTGATTAGACTTTTAATGATTATAAGAGTTATAAAAGTATCCTCCCTGGAACTTTAATTGTGACTATCATATCAATGAAACTATTAATTTGCATGATGTTAGTGATGGTTTGTCTATCTTGGATTGTTTTTCTATGCTCACTAACATGCACCGGTTTGTGGGAAGTGGTGAAGAGGTAAAACACCCTTGATCGCCTCCGAAACCCAAGGAAATGGCTAAGGATTAGGTATTTGTTATGAATGGATACTCCATCTTCTTGGAAAACAAAGTGCTTAAAGGTAAGGATGGCTTCTTATGGAGACCTATTCACAAGGACGTCATTGTGGGTGGAGTTGATGATGGAAACTCCGGAGACCCAGCGGTAGGTTCTTTCAATTGAAAAACATGAAAAAGGAATAAGTCGTGATGACAACAATAAAGAGATACATGGTCTTTCTTTCTTTGTTCTTGATATGATTTTAGTAGATATATTTTGCATGTTTTAGTGTGACAAATGTTTTTGTAATGAAACTATTCTTGATTGATGAATTTGATTTCAAGTATTGTTCTTTTTGAGTGAAAGGATATAGGGCTTGTTAGGTGACAAAGTTTCTTTGGAAAAAGGGAGGAACAAGGGGGGAAAGGCACTATTCACAGATGTGGCCTCGTTCCAAATTCCTTTAGCACAAGGGTGCCTCGAGCTAAGCTCTGGCATGATATATTTTGCTTGGTACGACTCGTGCTGAGCTCTGGAATGGGCCGTGCTGGATTATTGGCACCAAGGGTGCCTTGTGTCAGGCATCATGTGCTGCGATTTTTTGGCCAAAAGTTTAGATTTTTTAAATTTTGAATTTTAAGCTCAAACATGAAATTTTTAGCTCTTTAATTCAGAAAAACCTTGATTTCCTTAAAGTGTTTATGTAAATAATATATCAACACTTCCCTTATGCATATATATATTGGTACTTTTGTCCCTTTCTTTCTCTAATTTCAAAAATGCAATCCTTATCTCCTTTGTACCTCTTCTTGAATCACATTCTTTGCTGAAAATAATGATCCATAGTACATTACATCACCCATAGGGTTCATTTAGCTCATCTAAATATCTCAAAAATACTCACTCTAAAAAATTTAGCATTTTTGCTTCTTCTTGTGTGGATTCTTCATCTCTTGGCTTCAAATTCCGGGTAATCTTTTGAGCTCTATGTTTACTTGATTTATTTAGCATGATGGTGATGTGATGAGGATCTCTATACTTGAAAATATGTTGAAGTGTTTTTGGAGAAATTGTTTAGGTTATTTGAATGATCTTGTGTTAAACTAAGTATGGGGGTGAGTGTAACCTTGTGCTTTGATGATATGATTTTTCTTGATTGTGATGATTTAAGAGGGATGAATCTTGATTCAATGATCTTCTTTATGGGATGTTATGAGTATTCATGGATTGATTTTTTTGAAAGAATGGTTCTTATTTTAATAGCCTTTATGTTGAGATAACATGATTTTAAATGTTGTGGCTATTTAAAAAGAAATATTATTTTTAAATGAATCTTAATGCATGCCTTTGGTTATCTTTGCATTACCACATGTTTCTTGTTTTGAATAGGATGGCTCCAAAAAGGAAAATGTCAGAAAAGGGAACAACTTCCTTGGGTGACAAGGGGAAGAAACCGACCAAGGTTGGGAGACAGAGCTGGAAATTTCCATTCCTCCTAACCCCGCGGTTGTCATTGATAAGTTCATGGGTTTGGCACCATTTCCAGGAGTGTGACCCAGAGGTGGAAATACTTGAATTGCCCGAAGCGAACCATATTTGAGATAAAGTTTGCTCTCAAGGAAACCTTGGGAGCTCAAGTCCTACTTGAGCCTGTCACATATTTGCTAAGCCAAATAGACTTAGAGGGTTTATTAGACAAGAATTCCAAGACCTACATACGGTAGACTTTGAAGTTTTTGGCGACCTTGAAGCAGTCAAAGGACGGTGAGGGATGGAGAAGCATCCCTTTCCACTTGGATGATAAGGAATACACTATATCGCATCAGCACATTACCCAAGCATTCAGGTGGAAGTACGGGAATGAGATTCCAAGGACTCAATGACAAGGCCTTCCATTCTCATTAAGCAATTTTTGGAGAATCCTTTGGGGCACAGAGAGAAAGCATCTTTGTAAGAGCATGATGATTGTCCATCTAGAATTATGATATGTTTAGCGATTGTTGGCCATGGGAGTATTCTGTCACGGGGATATCTTGTAGTGTCCTCGGGTCGGATGTCCAAGTCCTTCAGGCAATGATTCCGGAGGGAAATTTTTACCCCAACATTGTTTCGACTTTCGTGGATGAATGCATTTCAATGGGAAACAAGAAAGGTGGCAACATTCCTAAGGGAGGCATGGTGAGACTTCTAGCCCAACACTTGGGCCATCAATTCTCTCTCTGTTTGCGGTTGCAAATTTGGGTCGTTCAGGGACATGGTACACGATAGACAGGAAAAATGCTAGCCACCACAATTTTTTAGGATTGCTTCGTATGGCTATATGGGGGATCCCCGGTGTACAATTTTATGATTCTGTGTACAACTATCGATTTTGATACGGTGTTGGAGGACCGCTTCATAGCTCTGGATCCTCGGTGTACAATTTTATGATTCTCTTCCAGCCAGAGCGTACAACTATCTATCTGGATATGGTGTTGGAGGACCGCTTCATAGCTCTGGATCCGATGTTTGAGAAGGATTTCTACAGAATCCTATCAAACCCAGATTTAGACGTCAAGGAAGATGACAGTGAGACCCCATTTAGAGCACTGATTGGCCGTACTTAGATATCCGCAGATATCCTCGACCAATTTTGCATATTCGGGGAACAGCTTGTGTGCTCTTCCAGACTTATGTAGGACATTGGTCATGCAGTGTGCAAAATGAGCTTACATTTGGAAGAATTTTAGAGTAGGCTAAGCTCCATAAAGGGTACCATGCATACTTGGAAGTCTAGGTTTGAGTCCATTGAGCAGAGATAAAGGAGAAGCTCGTTATTAAAGATGAGAGATCAAATGTCCAAGAAGAAACCAGTGAAAAATTTATCGAGAGATTCCACATCTCGAAACTCGATGGTTTCAGGGATGTAATCCCTATCAAGGGGTAAGAAATTTGTCAAGATGAGAGAAGAAGGAGGGATGAAACTCGGAACTTGAGGAGGGACCCTTCGGGGTCACATGAGTGAGCTTTACTACTTTTCCCTTTCCCCACGCATGGTTTTTATTGATTCATAGCATTGGGGACAATGCAATGTTCAACTGTCGGGGAGGGAGTAGTGAAACACTTAGGAGTTTTCATCTTTGGATTCCTTTGTGTTTTTGGTGTTGCTTTATTTGGTATTTTCTTTTATTTTTGGAGGTTTGCTAGAATCTTTGGTGCTGTGATCTTTAGGTGGCTACACTTTGTTGGGGAATATTTTGGGATGAACCTCTTTGGTGGTGTAATTTTTTTATTTTTCACTATCTTTTTGTAGTATGAAGTCCAACTTTGGGTCATTTTTTGCTACATAAAAATTTGAAAATTTTGAAAAAATGAAAAAGTATATACCCAAAAAATTTAGAAACCCAAAAGGTAAATTTAGGCAATTATGGGAAGAAAGCCCAGATAGGTTGAAGGCCTAGGTAAAAATGAGAGGCTAGGCCCGGCTAGATTGGAAAACCTAGGAAAAAAATGAGAGCCCGTGTGGAAGAAGATGAGAAGGTGATCTCAACATTTGTGAATGCTAGAATGAAAACCCGAAAGGGCTCCTAGGAAAAATGAGAGAAATTGAGAGAAAACGGAAACTAAGTAGTTACAGACAAGTTGAGGATCTTGTGGATTATCCTTGCTTGTTTTTTTGGCGGAAACTCTTGGATTGCTTTTGGAGGACTATTCGGGGAAGTAAGTTAGTTCAACACTTATCTTTTACACTTACCTTTTTCTTCACAATTTTTTGGGTGGTCAAGTTACTTTTGTATCTTTGGGAAGTGTGAGAGTTGTGAGATTCTTACTTCTTTGGGGGAACTGGGGTACCTTGGGAATAACTTGAATGTATTGTCTAACTTCTCTTTGCATGCTACATTTTACTTATATATTTTCTCATTTTTGTTTACTCGAGGACGAGTAAAGGTTTAAGTGTGGGGGGATTGATGTGCACCATTATGCATGTGTTAGCCATGCATTTGACACATTTTTTATCATCCTTTGTTAGGTGGATTACTGGTTTTAGTTAGGTTTACAAGACAAATGGTATAGATTATCATTATTGGTTTTCTTGTCTAAATACCGAGTCTTATAGACTTAATTGAATCTAATGGACACTTTATATTCGCTGGCACCTAGATCTTCCATTTTGATCTCATTAGTAGGTTGTTCGTGAGTACTTTTTATTATATTTTTGTAGAAGGTCATCAGCGAAGGTTGTAATCGATATTTAAAGGTCATTCACAAGGATGGTAGAAGGTATCCATGGTCAATCGTAAGGATGGTAGTAGACTGAATGTTGTGAACTCCAAAGCATGATAAATTTGAAAGGCAGATTCGAAGCTCAAGAAAGCAAAAGAAGAAACGGAGGGATCGTTAATCGAAGTTGCATGGAGTTCCGGGAAATATCCAAATAGAATCATCCCTTTAGAGTGGCACCATTTGATTTGTCTTCTCAAGATCTATGAATTGACTACAAGAACTCTCAAATCAGACCAAACATTCACCCGTAATGAAGCAAACAAGTCAGCCAACCATATCAGCAATGACCAGCACGGACCGTACTAGGTTGGAACGAAGGCCACACCTAGCACGACCCGTAACACTTAACATTGCCCATTCCAAGGGTCTAGTATAAGCCTTTCCAAGCTGGCCATTCCAACTAGTACCTGACGTGTTCCCAATGTCTTCTTTTCAATTCAAATTTGGCTAAGTATGGGCGCAGAACATCCCATTTCCCTTGGTTCATGCCTTTTCAAGTCACCAATGCTAAGACTAGCCAACCGGGTGCGAAGAACGACACATCCCATGCCGAGATACCGAGAAAAATGAGGTTTCATCCAACGGGCCTGCCATACGACCTGGGACGTAAATCAAAAGGAGCAAAAATAAACTGTTGATCGATGGCCAGTGCCAAGGCCGGTGTCCCGCACTGGCACGAGGGGGTCTCAGCCGGCACATGTCGTTCCATGTCCCACCCCCTTTGGTGGTTGCAGCTGCAAGGGTTTTGGCCTATTTTTAGGCCCAATTCCCTACTACTATATATATGGACTTATGTCTACTAGGTTTTAAGTTTATGCTCATATTTAGATCTCAAGAGTATGCCAGAGAGAGAAAATACTCTTCCTTCTCTCTAGGTTCTTTTCTTTTCATCTTTTTTTTCTTTTCAGTGCTTAGGGAGTAGGGATTTTACTCGGGGAACATATTTTTATTCATGTATTAATGTTCATTTGGTGAGATTTCTAGATCTACCTATTTCTATATTTTTTGTGCTTATTATGTTGTTTGGTTCTTATAATTCTTATGAATTGAATGATTGTCACACTTAGTTAGCACACCCCAAAGTCTAATTTCATATTGTTGCACTATTGCTAACCCCATGGAAGGAAACCTAGATGCGCTTGGGGTAATGATAGTCTGAAATCGTGTGGGTGTGTGCACGTAGGTTGATGTTGGTAATCGTTACGATGGACCATGCTCTAGTTAGCTGACTATGTGGTTCAAAGGGTTGTGGGTAGAGATATACTTAGTAGAAAACTTGGATTATTGACCAATCCCCTCCCGAACATCGTTAAAAACACGAGAGGTGGCTTTGAGTATTAAGGGTCAAAGATAGATATTTGTATTGTTGTCCTTTCTTATTACTACACCACAAATAGTTGTAGATAGTGGAAAGTATAGGGGTCGTCCACAGAGATGTTAAGAATCTAATAATAATTAAACACAACCGTGATCATGTAGTGAAGCATACCAAGTGTTAGAAATAAATAGTGTTGTGAAAACAGTCATTGGGGGAGAGGGGTTTGCACTAACAACTACTGCATGCAAATGATCACAAGAATTAACAATATAAACTAACACTCTGGAAATTTTTCATAGCATGAATAATGTCATTTTGATCATCTTTTTAATCAAATACAAGAACTAAACCCTATTCTAGTATTTGTGACACGTAGTACGGACAATGGTCAAAATTTCCCATATCTGTCAGATAAAGGTGCGCGTAGTATATATTCCATTAGCCTCCCCTCCGCAACTAGAAGAGAGTGCAACAATGGCAATAGCTTATTGTTCGGGTTTGATTCTCCCCCGGGCTGAATACTACGAACGGAATACCCCTAGGCCTAGAAAGGCAAAATAAGTAAGCATTTTATTGATGTGTCTAGGATCAACAAGATAATCCTAGTATGCTACTTAGTCTATCACTACCCAAAACCCTTTGAACCTGATAGTCAGTTAATTGGAGCATAGTCGATCATGAATATTAAGATCGAAAACCTTTGTGCACACACCCACACGCTTCCGTACTATCGTCACCCCAATCTCATCTATATTTCCTTCCCCAGGGGGTAGCAATAGTACAACAACATGAAATTATACTTTGGTGTATGCTAAATAACTATGACAATTATGCGTTTCAAAAGAATTATAATAACAAGGCAACATAATATTCACAAAACACGTAAAAATAGGCAGATTTAGAAATCTTACAAAATGAACATTAATACATGAATGCAAATATGTTCCCCAAGTAATATCCCTACTCCCTAAGCATTAAACTCAAGTATTTAATTGGTTTCAACACTTTTTAGCTAAAGAAAAATAAAAAGATGAAAAGAACCTAGAGAGAAGGAAGAATGTTTTCTCTCTCTAGTCTGCTCTTAAGATCCAAAAATGAGCATAAACATAAACCTTAGTAGACATAGGTTTATATCTATAGCAGTAGGGAAGTGGGCCTAAAAATAGGTCCAAAAATGACCAAAAACCATAGCAACTGCAACCGACGCGGGGGTGATTCTTGGCATGACCTATGCCTGCAGAGGGAGCCTCGTACTTGCACGACACGTTGGTCGTGGCACAGGCCGTAGCCTGTTGCCAATGCGGGCTTTCGACCTTGGAATATGTTCTACCCCCTCGTTCTTGCACGGCCTGTGTCAAATAGCGCGGGGCGTAGGCTGACACTCCATTTTCAGCCGACACTCCATCTGCATCTCATGTCATTTGGCGCACCCCGTCGGTTGAAAACTCATTATTCTTATTATCTCGGTGTGAGAATTTAGGTTCTTTGGACCTTATCGACTGGTCTTTATATTGGTAACTTGAAACGGCATGGACCACATGAAACGGTACATTCCACGCCCATACTTAGCCAAATTTTGGATTGAAAAGAAGAAAAAGGCACACAGTCGGCACAATTTGGCATGGCCTATACTGGAGCTTGGCACGAATATTGTCTGGTGAAATACGCGGTGGTAGGATAGGCCCTCGTGCCATTCTAGTGTGGTCTATGCTGTTCTGTGATGTCCGTTGCTGCTGCGTGCTAGTTGTTGCTTCTCTGGTCGCCTGACTTGTTTGCTTCGCTATGGGTGAACTGCGATTTTATAGTGCTCGAGAAGAAAAATCCAATGGTGCTACCCTCAAGAGGTGACTCTCCTCGGCTCTTTCCCTAAACTACAGTGTACCATCAATAGGAAGCAGAAATTGAAGAGTAAAAAGAAGAGTGGAAAAAGTAAGCATGTCTCCACCATTTTTGATGAGGAGTTACCTCCTAAATGTGATGATCCAGGAATGTTTGCAATTCCTTGTGAGATAGGAGGTAAATGTGTTGATAAGGCCATGCTAGACCTAGGAGCTTCCATTAA
>JAULKM010140234.1:0-18375 GCA_032355605.1 Rubia tinctorum | reverse complement strand
CCATCCTTGGAGGATGGTTCTTCTCGGATAAGTCTCAGAACCCTGCTTCAAAACTTAGATCATTCTTCATCCTCTACTTTCCTCTCATTCTTCACTTTCTCCTCTACCACTTTGTAAGTGGCATTCCTTCTTCTACCATTCATGTGAATGACCTTCTTCAATGATAGTACCAATATAAGCTCACATGTAAGTCTTAAAATCTTCAAAGATGGTCTTCAAAGTCTTCCAACAATTCCATTGTGACACAAAATCATTCAGAAAAGTAATAAAAGCACAAAGTCGCTCTTAACTCTCCTTAAAGAATTTCAAGGGAAAATTCCACACATAGAGAACAAAAGTGAATACAAAAAGTCCAAAATAACTGTATAAAATGGACACATCATCCATCCTTATGAATTGCAATGCGTCGTCGGAAGATGGTACAAGTCATGGATTGAGGTTTATTCCAAAACAATGGAGGTTACTTTGATATCAAGGACCACATGGATAAAATAATAGGATGATTGTGAATGTTTTTAGATGGTTGATGAAATGATTGTTTGCAAAACTATGATATTACATGTTCAGTTTTCTTTAGTTAGTCATTTTTTGAACAATTTCTTTATCATTTATTGCATCCATTTCTTCATTATTATTAATTTAATATTTTAGTTAAATACTTTCTTGTGCTAATAGCATAGATTCTACATGCTGGATAACTGATGTTTCCTTGCATTCGATACGAGATGGGGAATGTATATTCAAATAGCACATTGTCAATGGAATAAACCCTGGCACCGGTTCGAAAATATAAACTTCAAACCGATGCTAGATATTTTGACATTCAACCAGTATGCATATCCAATACTGTTATATAATTTTCGATTGGTGCTAAAATAGCTACCACCTTTAATTCATACTCCGAACATTCTTCATAGAATTGACACTGGTTCACTTAACTACCGTTGCATATCAACAATAACACTAGTTCGAAAGTGCATAATCCCGATATATATCTTTAACCAGTGTACAATATTGGCAACAATTTCTTATAAAAGGCACCAGTTCACCATACATATGCTAGGAATGTTAGCACCACTACCCATCCCTGGTGCTTGAAATCCATCTCCAGCACCCCCACACAGGGACCGATTTTTTGAGGCCCCAAAAAACTAGTGCTGATGTGTCTCATAGCCATTGCCTATGCCCCTATCCTGCAGTAGTGAAACAATCCATATTCAACACATTTCTGGCCAATTCATAAAGCTAAAATCAACAGTCAAATCATAGGAATCATATGATTGTTAAGAGCTGTAAATAGAGTTTAAGAGGTTCTCATAACTTGGTCTTCGAGAGCTTAGATCAATTGTTCCCAAGATGTGTTTAGCCTACTACAATCACCATACAATTCATATACCAAATCATAAGATGAAAAATGGAATAATGGAGGACTATGAGAGAGGAAATAAGGGTTTTAGAGGTTAGGTTCGAAGATGAGATCCCAAAATGAAGAGATAAGGTATTATTTATAGTATAATAAAAAAATCTGAAATAAAATAAAAGTAAACAGATGTCATGAAAAGTTTCACGATGGGCGTAAAACTCCGCCGCTCGCGAAACACCTTCTTCGCAAGGGATGGAGTAATTCGCTGCTTGCAAAGATAATCAGCTACAACTCCTTGCTTTGTTTTCGCATTTGCTTTTCCTCCTTGTATTCACTGTGTCGCCAAGTCTTCATACCTTTGTTTTGATGCCAAAATCTTAATTTCTTCATCTTGATGAAAAAAATCTTCCTTGAAATGCAATTCAATCGCAAATTCTCTCCTAACTATGCTAAGAATATTTCAAGGTATTCTTCACAATCTAAAGCACAAATTTTCATCATGAAATGCAAAAAAGTATTAATAATACCGTACAAAATAAACCTATCTATTAATATTAATTTAACTATTTTTTTAATCTTTCCCTTTAACATGAATTTCTCCATTTGAAAAAATAAATTCTCCTAATTATTTTTTTAAAAATATCCTAAAAAACCACTTCCCCTGTCCCAGCTGGACTTGCAGCAAGAGAAACAGGGAGTGAAACTTTTGGCCTCATAAAATACAAATAATACCCTTCTTCTTCCACAATCCACCACCCACAACTTCAGCTATCACCCACCACCACTTATCTTCCACCACCCACCACTGCAGCCACCACCCACCACTACTACCCTTTTTCTCCTGCCAACCACTAGCCACCCACCACTACAACCACTACCCATACACAGCGAGGAATCGGTCGGAGAATAGGCGTCCTCGTTGATCTCATCACCGGAGTCATCACTGAGCTTGTTGTCAGAGTCCTTGTTGACCTCAGATAATATTATCATCGGCGGGAGGGAAGAATTTAGGGATGGGATGGAAGGGATAAGTTTTTGGGGTGGGATTGAAGGGATGAGCTTTTGGGAAGAAAATGAGTTTTGCAGAAGGTAAGGGATGAGTTCTTGGGGAAGAAGATGAATTGTGGAACAAAATGAATGGTGGTGGTTTAGTTTGGGGAGATAAAGGTGAATTGGAGGTTTTGACTTAAAGAAAATTAGTAAAATTTTAATTTTTAATTGGAGAAAGAAGGTAAACAGTGAAAAAATTAAGGGTAAGCTAGTCTCTGTTAAGATGATACTTTCCTCAAAAGGAAAGAGTGCAACTTTAACTGGGACGATCCGAAAAAGAAAAAAAGTACAAATTCAGCTGGGACGGATGGAGTACTTTCTTTTTCTTAATGCCCACCCAAGAAATATTCTTGTCTTCATGTACTTATGTACATCCAATAGCTAAATAAGCAAGCGTAAATCAATAGTTCCTCCGTTCAGATTTATTTGACAAACTTTTCATCCAATATTTTTAGGCATGTTCAACCACTTAAATAAATGCTATGAAGTATAGTTTATGAAGAATTTAAAAATACACTGCATGATAATATTATCACTTATATACTATATAAAATTTATGGTCAAACATAGCTCAAAACAATTGATTGAAAAGTGTGCCAACTAAAACTGAACGGGGGAGTATAATTCTTCAAAGTTAGCTTAAAAATTCATCAACATGGTTTCTTTGATCACATTTAATAATTTATTTGAATTTTAAAAAAATAAACAAAAATCTCTTTTATAAAATTTTACATAGATTCTATTCTCGATATCTTCTTATCATATTTTTTAAAAAATTTAGATCCACATATTCATTAGAAGGAATGAGTATTTTTTAGGATGGAAGGAATGAGTTTGAAAAGATAGTGTTGGGTTTTTTCTCTTATGTGAGGAAATTAGTCCCAATCATTTATCGAATTTGCCCAAAACTAAAAGCGGGTATTTTGGTAATTTAAGAAAACCTTTGTAGGGTTTACTTGGGGTTTTACTACCTTTGGTTCAGATAGGAGAAACAACAAAAGTGGGAGAGAAAAAGACATAAGTGGGTGAAAGAGGATTTTTTAGTTCTAGTGCGCAGTTTTGGTAAATCTGCAATCTCTCACATTCCGACCGTTGGATTTTTCTAAAATTTTAGTAGAGCGTTCCTAGATTGTGTAGCTATATTCGGAATGGTGGAATTTTTTTAGGTCTAGAAGTGACTCATTCATCCTCGTGAAGTAGCTCGACATATTTGGTTATTTCTTCTCCCATTGTTGTATAATCTTCATTGTTGCAGTGGTTATCGATCCAATCTTTGTTGAGAGAAAATTGTGCTAGTATTAGCTGTTTGTTGAGGGTCTTGTAAGACTCTTGGTTGATTAATGAATATGGTTGAGGTGGGTTGATTGACCCCGTAGTTTTTACCCTTCGTAGTGGGGGGGTTTTCACGTAAATACTTGTGTCTTGTGTGATTGGTTTGTTCTTATGTTGCTGACATTATTTTTCTATTTTTTATCCTTATAGATTCAAGCAAATAGGGAAGGATAATTTTGACCATCTTCCCATCAAAATGGTATCAGAGCCTTGTTCCGTGTTCTTTGGTTTTCTTGGATTTTGACTTGTTTGGTGTTTGTTTGAATGATGGAGACAAATGCAGGAAAGATGATTTGTTTGAATGACACCAATTACCACAAATGGAAAGGAAAATGAAGTTGTTTTGTTTGTAAAGAAGATGCATTTCTCGTCTTAGAAGAGTGGAAGCAAAGACGAGTAAATGCATCTTCTTAAAAAAATCTAGAGTATGTCTCAAGCTTCATCGTGGCGCTCAAATATTATGTATGTTAAATATAGAAGCAGAGGCAAGAGTAAGTATTGGGGGAAAGAGCGAGACAAAAATAGAAGCAAGTGAAGATTGCGCTACAAGAATGTCACTTGTCACCATTTTGGTAAGCTTGGGCATCTCAAGAAAATTTCTTCAAGTTGATTAATGAAAAGAAAAATGATGGTGGTGAATCGAAAGATGGGACAATGTTGTGTGTACCACTCCTGTGATTGGTGATGAGCATGTTATCAACCTTGTTCAGTTAGAGTCCAGTTGGGTTGTTGGCAGTGGAGCTATTATTCATGTCACCTCGAGGAGGAATTTTTTTCATCATATATAGCTGGTAATTTTGTAGTATTGAAGATGGGAAACGATAATTACATCAAGGTGGTTGGCATTGGAACCGTCTGCTTGAAAACCGGGTTGGGATCAAGGTTAGTACTTCATGATGCGATACATGCACCAGATATTTCTATAATCTTATATTAGTTGGTTGTTTTGAGGATGTTGGTTGCCATAGTTCCATGGGTAATGGCCATTGGAAGCTCACTAAGGGTTCTTTGGTTCTAACTCGAGCAAGGAAGTACAACAACTTGTATATCAAGGAGGCTTCAGTTTTGGGTACCTCAATCAATGTGGTTGGAAATGATGACTTGCAAAAGCAATGTCATTGGAGGCTTAGCCACATGATCGAGAAGAGGATTGACTTATTGGCAAAGATGAATCTCCTTTCAGGCATCAAAGGTGTGAAACTGAAGAGATGTGATCATTTTTTGGTTGGGAAGCAAAATAGGGTATCTTTCAAGAGCCATTCTCCTTTAAGGAAGTCAGAGTTTTCTGAGTTCGTGCATCCCGATGTTTGTGGCCTTTTCAAGGCACAGTCTCATGGTGGTGCACTTTATTTTGTGAGCTTTATTGATGACTGTTCTAGGAAGATTTGGGTCTATGTGTTGAAGTCCAAGGACCAGGTGCTTGAGAAATTCATGGAGTTTCATTCCTTAGGGGAGTGCCAATTTGGCAAGAAGTTGAAAGCTATTTGTTTTAACAATGGTGGTGAGTATTGTGGTCCGTTTTATTTTTACTATAAGAGTCATGATATTCGATATCAGAAAACTCCTCCCTAGACTCCTCAGTTGAATGGTTTGGAAGAGATGATGAATAGAACCATGGTTGAGAGAGTTGCTTTTTTTCAGAGACAAAGTTTCCTAATTCCTTTTTGGCAGAGGCTTTGAGTACAACCGCCTATGTGATTAATCTGTCTCTTTATGTTGCTTTAGACACTGATGTTCCTGACAAAGTATTGTTTGGTAGGGGTGTTTCTTGTGACCATCTTCGCGTCTTTGGTTGAAAATCTTTCTGTGCACATTCCAAAATATGAAAGATCCAAATTGGATGTAAAGGAGAAGCAGTGTATCTTTTTTGGTTATGGTCTTGATGACTTTGGCTATAGGCTTTATGATCCAGTTGAGAAGAAGCTAATCAGAAGTTGAGATGTGGTATTCTTTAAAGATAAAATAGTTTAAGATATTGGAAAGGCTCAAAAGGTAAGCTCCAAAAATTATGAGTACTCAATTAGTATTGATCCAACTCAAGTAGATCGTGCAGGTGATCAGGTGGTTCATGAAGTCCCCAATGATAATCATTAAGATGAGCAGTAAAGTGGAGATGATCCTCATTTAAATGATGGTGAAAATGTTGAGGAAGAGGTCGTTGTAGAGCCTACAGTTGAGCTTGGGAAGTCTACAAGGGCCAGGAGACCTTCTTCTTTTTTATCTTCGAATGATTTTTTTATTGACGGGGGAGAACCTGAATGCTAAGAAGAAGACGTGGAGAGTGATGATAAATCCAAGTGGATGAAATCCATGCATGATGAGATGAAGTTTCTCATAAAAAACCATACCTGTGATGTTGTTGAGTTACCTAATGGTAAGAGAGCTTTGAAAAAATTGGTGGGTTTATAGGTTGAAATATGATGACAAGTCTATGTTTCCATGGTATAAAGATTGGTTGATTGTTAAGGGTTTCAGTCAAAGAAATATGGTTATTTTGATGAGATTTTTCTCCGGATATGAAGATGACTTCCATCAGAGTTGTGTTGGGCTTAGCTGCAAGCCTTGACTTAAAGATTGAATAGATGGATGTGAAGACTGCTTTTGTTCTTGGTGACTTGAATGAGGAGATCTACATGGAGCAGCCTAAAGGTTTCAAGTTAAAAGGGAAAGAGAATTTTGTATACAGATTGAGAATGAGTTTATAAGGCTTGAAGCAAGCGCCTCGATAACGACACAAGAAGTTTGAGTCTTTGGTAAAGAAGTTCAGCTACAAGAATACTAATTCCGGCGATTGTGTTATTGTGCAAAAATTTCCTGAGAATGATTTTATCAGTTTCTTGCTCTATGTGGATGGTATGAGTATTATTGGTCAGAGTGCTTCTAGGATCAGCAGATTGAAGCAAGGGTTGAGCAAGTTCTTCGCTCTGAAGGATTTGGGTCCAGCGAGGAAAATACTTGGCTTGGAGATTACTCGTGACAGGGTGGGTAGAAAGCTGTGTCTATCTCAGGAGAACTATATTAAGAAGGTGCTTCGAAGATTTTGAATGGATGGTGCTAAACTTGTGATTACACCTTTGGTTTCTCATTTTAAATTTGATAGCAAGTCTTTTTCTGATGATGAAGGAAAAGATTATATGAACCCTTTGCCTAGGCTGTTGGTAGCTTTATGTATGCTATGGTGTGTATAAGGCCCGATTTAGCTCTTGCAGTAGGTGTGGTCAGTTATTACCTTTCTAATCCCATGCTGGTGCATTGGGCGTTATGAAATGGATTTTGAGATATCTTCGTGGTACTACAGATTTATCGCTTTGCTTCGGAAGAAGGGAGCTTATTCTTGTTTGTTACTGTAATTCCGATTTGGCGGGTGATGTTACATGTAAATCTATTTCAGGTTATTTGACTACCTTTGTTGGGGGAGATGTGAGTTGGCAATTAAGATTGCAAAAGTGCATTGCATTTTCTACCATTGAATCTAAGTATGTTGCAGTTGTTAAAGTGGGTAAAGAGCTTGTGTGGGTGAAGAGATTTCTTCGTGAACTATATTGTAAGCAAGAGAGGTTTATCTTGTTATGTGATAGTCAGAGTGCTTCTCATCTTGATAAGCATCCTACATCTCATGGTAGGAAAAAACATATTCATGTTCGGTATCATTGGATATGAGATGCTTTGGAGTCTAAGATGTTTGAACTTGAGAAGGTTCACACGGATGACAATGGTTCAGACATGTTGATTAAGGTGTTAGCGAGAGGCAAGTTTGAAATTTGGAATGATATTGCCGGTTTGGCAATTTCCTTTACATAGTTGGAAAGGGGAGAATTGTTTGGTTTTTCCTCCTATGTGAGGAAATTAGTCTCAAACATTTGTAAAAGTTGGTTCATACTAAAATGTGGAATGCCGATTATTTTAGCAAACCTTTGGTGTAGGGTTTACTTTGGGTTTGGCTAGCTTTGGTTCAGTTAGGAGAAATAACAAGAGAGGGAGAGAAAAAGACACAAAAGTGGGTAAAAATGATTTTCGAGTTCCAGTGTGAAGTTTCGGTAAATCTGCAATCTATCACAATCCGATCAGTTGATTTTGTTGAAATTTTGGTAGGGTATTCCCAGGCCGTGTAGCTAAATTCCGAACGGTGGAGACTGGTTTTTGAGGTATGGAAGTGACTCATTCCTCCTCATGAATTAGCTCGGCAGATTTGGTGATTTTTTCTTCTATTGTTATTTTTTCTTCATTGTTTAGTGGTTATCGATCCTATATTTGTTGAGATCAACCTGTGCTAGTATTAGCTGTTTGTTGAGAGTCTTATAACACTCTTGGTTGATTAATGAAGATGGTTGATGTTTCGCATTGGAGGATTTTTCATGTAAATGATTGTGTCTTGGGTACTTGGTTTATTCTTTATGTTGCTACTATTATTTTTTTTATTGTTACACCTCATGGATTCAAGCAAATAGATTCAAGCAAATAGAGAAGGATATTTTTGGCCATCTTCATGGGTTGACTGATGAAACTTGTAGCAATAAGCTATGAAGTCACTAACAATCTATGTCTCGTGTTTGATAGGTAGATTGAATAAAATAATTAGGCACAAGACTTAAAATTATAAATAATGCGATAGAAGAAATTATAAGCGACGGTGTCGCTTCACTGAACGACAATCTCTTATCGTAAAACATAAAAGGTATCATCATCATACTACGTAAACAGATGAGTATATATGTACGTAATCCACAATGTAAAAAACAAAACTACATATGGAGGAGCGAGCTGCATGCATCTAGCATGCCCCTGAATTAGGTGTAAGCCCAAGTAGGACTGATTGCGTAACTACGATTATTTATACTATTTCGTTTGTTCCGGATTAATTGACACATACACTTTTAACTCGACATTTTATACAAGCTGATGTAATCGAAAATAATTATGAAAAAGGGATATCTTGGAAAAATAGTAGGCCCAATCAAAAAGTTGAAATTAAAAGGACATTGTAAGAAGTTTGCTAACATATTCTTTATCATTTTTATAAGAATTATAATGTGTGATTTTATGTGGGACGGACGAAAATAGAAAGTGAGTCAATTATTCTGTGATGGGGTATTGCTACTTTTCTATGTTTCCTTCCAAGTTTTTTACTTCCTCTTGTTTAGAATTAATGGAATAGATAACTAAAGATAATATTGTAGAATATTCTAGGTCTTTCTAGAATTTTTACATCGTTTGTTGCACACTTTATATTAATTATGCAGTCCCTTTGAGTGTGAGTTATACATTCAATTTAGTATTAGTGAATTTATTCTAAATATTAATATCTTATTCTCTCTTCTCTTCCGAGAAATCTCAAACCCTGGCCAAACCTAGGTCATGCGCCCTTTCTTTTGGCGACTTCCTCTGATTTTCGACCACCTTGCCTGATTTTTTGTTTTCAACGATCACCATGGCATCCTTTCAGGATTCTCTACCGTTCAGTAAAATTCAATATGCTTACACATAAACTACTTGATTTGGTGTGAGTAGGTGGAGCTCATGCTGAAATTATATGAGTTCGATTATCTCGACGACTTTCTTCCATGTCATGTTGATTATGCGCGTACGACCTTGCCATCATCTATGCGATAGGTGGTGATTCCTCCTCCACACCATCTAATGATGTTGATGCGTCTCAACCCCAAAAACGCAAGATGGATAAACAAATTAAGAGTTTTTTTTAAAAAAATTCCACGTGACAACTTCTAAGTCAATTGTTGTTAGATCTCATTCTTCAACCGCGTTTGGTCTTCTTTGATAACGACTTATCAGAACCGCTCTCACACGGACAAGATCTACTTCTTATACCAGATAAGGTCTCCGCAGTAGTATGATATCATTGTTCAAGAGTATCATACATGATTTCAGAACTTTATTGATGAGGTTTATTATATGGTATAACTTGTAAATGATGGATAATTGACTTTTTATTTCCTTTGAGATCTTGGTCTGCCCATTCCCGCGACTTCTTAGATGGATCTTATCCCTACCATAGTCTACTTCCTCCCAATCAGCTTTTAACACCTTGACTCCATGTTCTAGTAATAATCATGTTTATGTTGGTAATGGTTTTGGTCTTAATATTACTACAAGTGATTCTTTTGTTTTTTTATTCCATTGTGTTATCTAATGTTCGGGTTATGCCGTACATTTCTAAGGGTTTTCTATCCATTAGTAAACTAAACCTACATCTGAATGTTGTTATTTTCAGAACAAAGTTGTCAAGGAGGTTATGGGCATAAAACACGAGGGAGGTCTCCGCTCTTGGATTATGGTGGTGTTGCATTAGTTTCTTTATTTGAGTCCAAACAATCCAAAGCTTCTTTTGAGCTTTGTCAATGTCAATTGGGTCATGTTCCCCATTGGTATATACGAGACCCAAACATCAAGCCAAATCGATGCTAGAACAAGATTAACGAAATTGCTGCAGTCTCTCTAGAGCGAACAATGAAGATAAAATGAGAAATACGTGTCATGTAACAACTACACAAGCCATGACAAAGAGATCGTGGTCAATGCTATTTCTGCGGAGGTTATTGTCACACCACCACAAAGGCCACGTGCGTGACCACCACGCGAGCTAAGATCTCACAAGAGATCCTGACTTGTTCTAAATATGAAGAAAAATATTGTGCAACCACCACGACGATGACCACAACATACACAATCCTTGTGCCAAACTCTACGGTGATAACAACGCTTGAGAAACCGTACAGAAAATCTTGAAATGTTAAGCAACAAGTAGCAATTACAAAGATAATACCCGGTAAAGGAAAATACTGACTTGGGCATTGGAGCCTCTAAACCTGATCTAATCTGGGATTTTGGTTGCAGGATTCAAATATAATTATACCGGATTGACGTGCACCTTTATGACCAATATAATTTGAGAGGAACCAACCTCATCTTTGGCACCATGTGTGGGGAATTTCATCTGTTTCACTATTCCTTTGAATAATAGTGGTAAGATCTAGGATCATGGTGAGTCGAGTGGAGAACACATTTGTCCCAACCGATCCTTTGCTTTACTCCTTTCCCTGCCAATAGGAATAACAGGGTGAGAAAGAGGAACACCACAATAACATGGATTAAAAGGAAGTGGAATCCTCCCCTTCAGGTAAATAAAACGAGCTTTCGCATAATCTTTGAGGCAAAAAGGAGCAGCTCCTCACACAGTTCATCAACGCAACAAACAAGAATACAAATAATTCTTAACGCGTAGAGAGAGAATCAAGCAAAAAAAAATCAAGTAAACAACAAAGAAACAAGGAACTACGTGATAGAGAAGGAAATGAAGTACTCTCTGCTGGTGGAAGAATTATAGAACTTCAAATAATGTTAAAAGGCTTCAAACTACCCACTGAGTTGATGACTTACGATGGGACAACGGACTCTAAAGAGCTTTTACACTCTTACATGACTAGCATGATATTTCATAATGCACCTATCCAGATTATATGCAAGGTCATTATCATCTTCTTGGAAGGAATGCAAATCGTATGGTACGACAGCTTGCCGAAGAAAAACATTAGAACATGGGCTTAATTGGTGGATCAATTCATGGGCAGATTTTACAAAAAATAGAAATTCATGAAGACATTTGCATATCTTTTGAACGTATCCAAATGACGTGGAGAAATTATCACAGAATATCAAGATCACTTTGTTTTGGAAAGCCAAGAAGTGAAAAATCTCACGTAGAAGATGTCCCTAAGGGGTAATCATGAATGGTATTTAGTTTGGGGAATGTTACATAAAACTCACTGGGGGAATACGAGAAGAGCCGAGAGAACTCTAGAAGATGGTGAAGAAATTCTTCCGGGCGGAAAAATCCAACGACAAGAAACTGGAGAATGAATGAGGAGAGAATAAAGATGCCATGGGAAGAGAATCTTGATGAAAATGAGGGGGGGGGGGGAACTACGCTCATAAGAGGAAAAAAGTCAAATGCTAGCATTATGTCATACCTTGAAACACCCCTCACAACTTTGAGAAAGGAAATTTGGAAAAACTACAAGGAACTGTTTTGGGAATTGGTGATGTGCACCATTATGCATGTGCTAATCAATGCATTAGACACATTTATTATCATGTTTTGTTTGGTTGATTTCTAGTTTATTTAGCTCTAGAAAACAAAGGGTTTATACGATCATTATTGGTTTTCTTGTCTAAATTTTGAGTTTTTTAGATTTAATTGATTCTAATGGACACTTTGTATTCACGAGAGCCTAGATTTTCCTTTGTGAGCTTATTAGTAGATTGCTTGTGAGTACTCTTTCATCGTCATTTTGTAGAAGGCCATTTGCAAGAATGGTAGAAGGTATTGAAGGTCATTCGCGAGGATGGTAGTAGATTGAAGACCACTGACTCCAAAGTGTGGTAGTTGATGGAATTCAGCCAGGAAATGATGGGTTTGAAGTTCAAGAAGGTTAGGAACGAAAGACAGTGTCAGCTGAACCAGGCTGGCCGACACGATCCCAACCAAGTTTGGCATGGTCCGTGCAAAGTGGCTAGCATGACTAGTAAAAATCTACACGGTCCGTGAAATATCCCTTACACCGGTTGTGCACATCAGTGCAGGCCGTGCCGTCCATGCCCCTAAATCACTCCAAAAGGCTAAGTATAGGTGCGAACCGTTTCGTTTTACATGGTCCGAGCCGCTTCAAGTTTCAAAAGTGAAGACCAGCCCATGGGGTGTGAATAGTAGCACGGACACGCCGTTTTCCTAAGGAAAAAGTCCTCCTAAACGACAGACTACGCCAAATGACACGGGGCACGCAAATAATAAGTTCAAGACCGACAACAGCCGACGACATCAATTTGTGCGGCCCACGCTAGCACTAGGCTGCATGCCATACCGCAGGCCACATGCCAGCACGGCTATGCACGAACCATATTATTTTCCACTAGCCGCGAAAATTGCGGCAACTAGGGTTTCTAGGCCTTTTTTGGGCTTTTTCAAGGCCCAATTCCCTACTACTATATATATGGACTTTTGTCTACTAGGGTTGAAGTTTATGCCCATTTTTAGAGTTCAAGAGTAGGTTAGGGAGAGAAAATTATCTTCCTTCTCTCTAGGTTCTTTTCTTTTCCTTTCTTCTTTTTATTTTTCTTTTGCCCAAAAGTGTTGAATCCAATGAAACATTTGGTTTCAATGCTTAGGGAGTAGTTAATTAACTTGGGGATCGTGTTTGTATTCATGAATTAATGCTTGTTTCGTGAGATTTCTTAAATCTACCTATTTCCATGTGTTTGTGATTATTATGTTGGCTTGTTCTCCATGTTCTTGTTAATTTCCTGATTTTCACACTAAAATTGGCACACACTGTAGTCTACTTTCATGTTGGAGCAATTATTGATATTTCCCGAGTAAGAAAATCTAGATGTGTTTGAGGTAACGATAATTTGGAACCATGTGGGTGTGTGCTCGTGGGTTTCCGAGTCAACATTATGATTGAACATACACTAGTAATCTGGTGAGTTGGTCTGAAGAGTCGCGGATAAAGATAGTTAGAGTAGCAAACTAGGGTTAGCTTTGTAACCCTAGAGTCATCGATATAGTGTTTCACCCCCTTTGCCTTTTTAGGTCTAGGGAGAAGCATTCATGGTGTAGTGCTCGGGATGTAATAGCATGTGGGAGATTCGGATCTGCACAACCGGTAGGGCCGTTGTTACACTCCCCCAATTTCGGAGTCGATGCCGATGGAAGATTACATGCACAACCTACGTGACAGGTACGAGGAAGTGTTGACCATCGATCACACTACTTGATATAAACATTAGAATAGGTTTTTAGTTCTTGTATGTGATGAAATCGATGATCGAAACAACATTAATCATGCTACGTAAATACTCCCCTAGTGCTAGTTTATATAGTTTATTCTCAATTAACTAGCATGCTAGTAGTTGTTAGTAAGCCCCCCCAATACCTGTTTTACCAACACTAATTATTCCTGACACCTGATCAGATTGATGACCCAATCGCGGCTGTGTGTAGTTTACTCTTAGATTCCTAACATCTCTGTGGATGACCCCAGTACATACCACTATCTACCCCTTTGGTAGCGTAGTTGTAGGAAAGGGAGCAGAACTACAAATATTTTTTATATTTGATCCCTTCCTCTTGGCTCATTATAGATCTCCTGTGATTTATTAGCGACGCCGGGAGAGGACGGGTCAATTGACCCCCTTGAGAGTATTAGCGAATAAGATATTGAAATATTATTTTTGAGAGCTCCTTGGAGACTATGTTCATGGCACAGATAGTTATGATGACCTACAATGACAAGTTCGCCGAGGGAAAATTACTCACTACGAAGAAGAGGACTACTCACCAACAAAGTTAATCAGTTATGGTACAAAACAAAATCAGTACGTAACCTAAACTCAGACAAGGAAAAAGTAGAAAATGGAAATGAAAACTGAGCAAGGAGAGGATGTAATGAATGAGCCCCTAGACATGGTGATATTTTCCATCCACGGATCAAAATAGTTCACTTCCAACAATGCTTGGAAGGTGAGATCAAGGTACTTGCAACCACAAGAGTCACCTAAAGGGAAAAAATATTGCATGTCAGCAATACTATTATTTTCAACAAATAAGATGCGGTCCCAAATGCATCATCACATAATGATACCCTAGTAATAACGACAAACATAGGAAATTATAAGTTGCAAAAATTCTTAGTGGATAACGGTTGCACGGTAGAGGTATTGTTCGTGATTGATTTAACAAATTAGGATTCAAGCGATCAAATCTGAAGAAGATGACATCATCCAAAGTAGGATTCAAAGAGAATTCAGAGATGACCCTAGGAAACATACAATTACAAGTGACCATTGTGCAAGAGGATAGAGCTTGTACAGTCTTACGTGACTTCGTCATAATTAATACCCCAAGCCCTTTCAACACTATCATTGGAAGACCTTAGATAAACGCTGCTAAAAAATCTTGTTCTCATATCATGTGCTGATGAAATTCCCCGCATCAATGGGAGTAGCAACAATAAGAGGAGACCAGCAAACAACATGGCGGTGTATGGCTATAGCAATGAAGCCATCAACCTCTTACAAGACTCATCAATGGTACATTCAATCAACCATAAAAAAAATCTATGAAAACGTTCATACCTAAATTGATTTAGGTGGAGAGATATAGCTTGTAAGCTTAGATGGAATTGACGACACAAATAAAGTCAGAATCAGAAAAATACTGCTATAACCCATCAAACAAAAAGTGATTGCTATGCTAATAAAATAAAATATTGCATTAGCTTGGTCAATTTTGGATATAAGAGCCGTCATTCCTTCTATCAAAACACAAAATCTCAATGTTGACTCATCAGTGAAGCCCACCCGACACAAGCTGGGAATCATTCCCCTTGACAGGCAGTCGACAATTGAAAATAAAGTATGAGCACTTGTATAAGCAAACATACACTGCAAAGTTATATACCCAACATGACATGCAAAATGGGTTTAGAGTTATAAAAATTGATATAGGATGGAGAATGTGTGCATAGTACATGGATTTGAACAAACACTTCCCTAAATATTGCAACTCACTGCTAAATATTGACCAATTGGTCGAGGCAATCTCAGGATACGAAGACGTGGCCTTTCTTAATACATACAAATGATACCGCCAAATCTTTATGAAACCTAATGAAGCTGAAAAGATGGCATTTATTGCTGATTTTGAAGCTTTCTGCTACATGAAAATGGCTTTTGGATAAGAATGCAAGAGTAATATACCAGTGTACAGTTGACAAAGCTTTCAGCGACCAAGTTGGTCGGAACATAGAACATTTATGTGGACAACATGATAGTCAAATACAAGAAACTAAATAAGTTCACTCCAAGACTTAAAAGATACACTCACTCCCCAATCAATCGTAATAAAACTGAATCCTAAGAAATGTGCCATTGGTGTGGGTGTGGGAAAATTTCTAGGATACTAGGTTTCATCCAAAGGCATTGAGGAAAATCCTTAAAAATTACAAGCCATCAAACCCTTCTTTCTACCTCGGTAGATCAAACAAGTTTAGGTGCTGATTGTTTCACTTGCGGCTCTTAGTTGTTCATGTCTGAAGTTGCTAAAACGTATATTCTCTTCGTTGACGTCCTACAAAAAGCTATAAAATTTAGCTGGACGATGGAATTCTAGGCAACATATGACGATTTGAAAAATGAACTGTAAAGGTCGCTACTATTATTAGCTTATTGCCTCGGCAAAACACCGTATTTGTACTTAGTAGTGTGCAAACACGCTATTAGCTCATTTTTGGTTTGTTGGGAGAAGGATCGCTAAAACTTTGTTTATTACGTAAGCAGAAGCTTATAAAGGGTGGAAAAAAAACTAAGCCATGGAAAAGTTGGCCCTTGCCATAATTCATTCTGCCAGAAGATAGCGATATTAATTCCAGTCCCACAAGATTGTGGTTAACACAGATTAGCCAATCAACCAAATCCTCCACATATCACCTTTTATGTTCTTCAGTTTCAACCCACTACCATAACCAGTCTCTTGCTGCTTCCTAAAACTTGTGCTGGCATCAATTATCACTAGCACTATGTTATCAATGTCAACTTTCAAGGTCGGGCCTTTCTCATCGATCTCCTTATATGAAAAACTCATCCCCATAAGCAAAGAGGTCACATTTTCATAATCAAATCAAAGAGAATTATCAAACACAAATGTACGATATTCATTCCATAAGAAAAAAACAACATAAATAATGACCTTCTGACTTTGCTAAACAAGACAAATGGACTTTGCAAGGAATAAACTTATCCACCATACACAGGTCAAGACTTGGTCTATGTCAATTTACTCCATTTTCATGCACATGATGGTTCAACCTAAGGGTTTGCATATCACAAAAACCAGCGCTCTTTACGATTTTTTTCTCTCTTTGCTAGAATTGCTAGGGAAATGGGTTACAAACTCAATCTTCACAATGGTTTGATAAAAAATGAACTCATGACCAGAATTCTTTAGTTAACGAAGCTAGTAGAGCTTCCGAAACAGCTTGACATTGAACACACACTAACCCTATCGCACACTCTCATAAATCCTACAATGAGACCCATTGCCTTTGGGTTCAGTTGACACAGTGCCAGCTTATAAAGACCCAAAATATATATAGTTTACATACCAAAGAATAGAAAAAGTTAGAACAAGTGTAGGATGTTGTTCATAAATGGGTACGAACCTATAAGGCAGAAAACAAATACTTCCTGAAAGTAATGAAACCCTAATATCTACTCGACTTATGTATAAATAGTTCTCAGCCTATCAACCACGCCAGGAGTAGTTAAACTACAAATTTGGCTTCTCGACCCAGTTTCAGTCAACCAGCCATCTACCTCTTCAACATCGGAGTCACGCGTACTAGTTTCACTATTTCTAGATACATTCTCACGAAGAGGATAGCCAGAACCTACAACAGTACCCCTAAAGGATAAATTTTCTTCCTATGTATTTTGGCTATCACTAGCCACTAGAACAAACAAACTCCAAAAATTTGTGGAAACATTATCGGAAATAGAAGCACTCAAAGACCTCGAATTGAAGATTACAAAAGTGGAGTAAATAGATTGTTTACCTGGAAGGATGGAGAAAAAGAGGTTTCTGGTGGCTAAAGAAATAGAGAGAACCTAAAAAAATTGAGGATTTCAGGAAATGTCTAAAACTCTAAGAACAATGAAAAAAGGTCAATATCGAGAAATGTCATTATAAAAACTTAGTTATAGACTGAAACCCCTAAGCCTATTTCCCGAGACACTAAAACGATACAGTTATCGAATTAATCAAGTCTTTCACCCTAATCGAGAAGGTAGGAAATGAGGCGACATTTCAACGAAAGAAAGAGTTTCAAAAAATGAGCCCCCCTTGAGTGATTCACTGCTTACATTAAAGTCTCCTCAATGACCCAACCCACTATAGATGAACCCCAGGCTCAAAATAATCCATTAGATAATCACTAAGCCCTTGCAATCAACATACATACCACATAATAGGACGATCAAGTCCAAACGCCTCTTTTATACAAGAATTTATAATTATTTCTCTAATCATGTTATTGCTTCACATATTACATCTCCATACTTACTCCTTAACACTATGTGGACGGTGGAGACTTATAGTATTGATGAGACGTCAAATGCATATATTTTCCGAAACATTTAACATCTCTTTTGTTATCTTTTTGTTGGAAGATTGCTAGATTTATGTAGGTTTGCATCATAAGAGGTTTAGATAACCGTTTTCGGTTTTCATATCTAAATCCTTCATTATGCAGCCTAGTTTGAGTCTACTGGATTTTTGGTCCTTACGAGCATATAGATTCCTTTTTGTAAACTTAATTTGTAGATTGCTCGTAAGCACTTTGGAGTATTGTATTGAAGGTAATTCGCAAGTATGGTAGAATATTGAAGGCCACGAGTCAAAACGTGGTAGAAGATAAAAGGATCGGAGAAGGAAGACAAAGAAGCGGGGGAATTGTGATCCGGAAGTTTGAACCAAGTTCTGAGAATTATCCTATAAGAACAAGCCTCCAAGGATTGCACCATAGCATTCATCTTTTTTAGCACTATAAAATTGACTATAA
>JAULKM010140224.1:0-18375 GCA_032355605.1 Rubia tinctorum | reverse complement strand
CTGCAGTTTCCTTCTTTGTTTCGGACAGTGTTCCAACATGGTAAGTTTCTTCTTCTTTACCATAAGTTCACAAATTGTCAATCAATTAAAAACTTTACCACATGTGTCTTCACCATTACTCCATAATTAAATTCATCACATGTGACTTTACAAGTTGGTTCTACTTCAATTTCTTTCTTTGGAATAAGTATGGGTTGCGTTCTATTCCAGCTTCCCGACATATGTTCTCCATTGAGAATTCGCGAGATGGATCGGGTCAATTCCTCCATACGATTCGCTAGCATCTTTCACAGAAACCAGATGGTAAACCATCCCAATCCTCTCCTGGTGCTTTCCAAGAGTCCATCTCTTTGATGGTGTTTCAGACTTCCTGAGTAACCAAAGGTTTTTGGATATTATCCAATTGCTCCTGTTCTAGTTGCCTGGTATTCACTTCTAAGTATTGTGACTCCGAGATGTCTTCTGGTACTGCAGGGGGATGCCACTCTGGTTGGATAGACACTGATAATACGTGATCCGATATGGTGTTTTTAATTTCATTTTAATCAGTCTCCGATGGTGTTTGAATACCTTGTATGAGATTCCTGCATCTTTGCTTTGACGCCCATTTGTGGTAGAAAGTTGCTTTTTTCTCTTCAAACTTTAGCCAGTTAATCTTCGATATTTATTGCTGATGATTTGATAGGTTCTGCTCTACATCTTGTAGATTAGTATAAACTTCCTGAACTTTCTTTGTGTTCATGTATATACCTTCTCCTACGGTCCTACTTGCAATCTCCGAAGTTTCGCTACTAATGTTCTTGCTCTCTTTTCCATGCATGTAAAGGTATTGCTACTCCAGTTGCATAGATGTCTTAGCATTACCTCAAGTTTCCTCTGTGTTCTTTCCATCTTCGAGGTCATTAATAGCTCATGGTTACTTCCATGTAGAGTTTCCAAAAATCTACAACAATTTGATAGAATGTAAAACTCACAAATAATTCTTACTGTGTGCATTCATATATATATATATACATACATACACTGAGTACAAAGGGTATACAAGACAAAATCAGATATGGAAAAGGATATATACAAAACCAATCAAAAAGGGTATTCATTTCTTAACCTGATTCTAATTCATTTAATATTCTATTACCTCCCCACAAGCGAAGCGTGAGACTTGTCGCGACGCAAAACTTGGACCGTAAGAACTCAAACTGAGGACGAGGTAAACCCTTTGTAAAGATGTCTGCAAGCTGTTGATCAGTAGGAACATAAGCAACCTTGAGCTTGCCAAAAGTCACCATCTCATGCACAAAATGATAGTCAATATCAATGTGCTTGACTCTCTTATGCGAAATCGGATTCTGAGCAAGAAAGAGAGCACTATTATTATCACACAGCAAAACAGGCGGAGCACTAGCAGTCACGCGCAAATCCCGTAATAAATTCATTAACCAAGCTAATTCCGCAACAGTGTTAGACATAGCCCGGTATTCTGATTCTGAACTAGAACGAGAGACTGTAGGTTGCTTCTTAGCATTCCATGAAACCAGGTTTCCACCAATAAAAATGGCGTAACCATAAGTAGACCTACAAGTTTCAATACAACGAGTCCAATCAGCATCAGAATAACTCAAAACCGGCAAAGTGATTTTTTTTTTGCAAAATTGTAGGTCATAATGCATTGTACCATGGACATAACGCATAATTCGAGTAACAACTTGGTAATGGTCATCAGTAAGAGACTTCATGTATTGACTGACCGTGTTCACAGCATAAGAAATGTCAGGGCGCGTAATGGACAAATATTGTAGTGCACCAACCAAAGAGAGGTAAAGAGTGGGATTTCCGAATAGCTTACAAGAATTGATGGAAAGCTGAGAAAAAGCTACAAAAGGGATAGCTACCGGCGCCGAATCTTGCATTCCGGCGCACAATAAAATATCCTTGGCATATCTAGCTTGGCCAAGGAATAAGCCGTCGGAATTTTGCACAACCTCCAAACCCAAAAAGTACTGTAAGGTGCCAAGATCAGTGATCTTAAAATCTTGATGAACACGAGCAATGAACTTGCTGATGAGATAAGCATCATTCCCGGTAAGAATAATGTCATCAACATAAAACCAACAAATAAAGTAGAGAAGCATCTTGTGAAAAAACAAATAAGGAGGTATCCACAGAACTGCATACAAAACCAGGCTAACCAAGAAAGAACTAAATCGTTGAAACCAAGCACGAGGTGCCTATTTCAAACCATAAATAGCATTGTTCAAACAACAAACAAAATCAAGACGCATAGGATCTTTGTAACCAGCAGACTGCTCCATATAAATCGGGAAATCAAGAACACCATTTAAAAATGCGTTCTTCACATCAAGCTGTCGTAATGGCCAATTAAGAGTGACAGCAAGAGACAAAACAGTACGAACAGTAGAAGCTTTCACAATTGGATTGAATGTATGATCATTAGCAAAACCAGGCAACTGAGAAAAACCTTGAGCAACTAACCTGGCCTTGTGCCGATCAAGTAAACCATCAGACTTGTACTTTAAATGATACACCCATTTTGAGCCAACAACATTTAAATGAGGAGGTCGGGGAACTAACTCCCATGTGTGTTGAGCGCGTAAAGCGACCATCTCAGAATCCATAGCAGCAACCCATTCTGGATCTTTAACCGCAGAACGATGACCGCGAGTCTCCGTCTTCGCAAATAAAGCACTCAATAAACCAGGGATATCATAATCAGAAAAATCCTTGTACCGTATAGAACCAGTACGAGAACAAGTTGCCATCGGATGCCGGGAAGAAGGAATCAAAATCGGAGATGGCACTGAGCTCGGGGCTGTTGGCACAGATCCCGAGGTAGGATTAGAACTGTCGGGCGGTAAGATTGGTAACCGAGATGGAGTCGGCAGAGAGCAGGTAGCCGAGGATAGAACCGATGTGGTCGGTTCATAATCTACACAGACGGCAGTATTCGGTAGCGCGTGAACCCCGACGGTAATGATTTCGGAACTTCTGTCGATCGAGCTGGCGACGGTGGAGGCCCATAATGTGCAGACGGTGGTAACGGTGATGGTTAGGCCAACACATGTATGACACTCGCTGGGGACTGTGGCGGTGCGTGAGGCCCACGCACAGCCCGGACTGGAGGAGATGAAGTCGTCTGGTACCGCGGTGATTCTGGAGAAACCACTGAATTCTGCAAAAATAAATTATCCAAAATAATGGGTGATTCCGAGTAGGGAGATGATTCAAACACCTCCGAGGTAACCAAATATGGCTCCAGAAAAGCTGAAACATCCAGCGACGAAGCATCCGTAATAGAACCAGAACGGGAACCTGGAATATAAGATTCATCAAATCGAGCATGACGAGTGATGTATTCTCTCTTGGTAAAAGGATCAAGACATTGATAACCCTTATACTGTGAACTGTATCCCAAAAAATGCAAGACATACTCCGGGGTTCCAACTTGTGCACAGAATAAGACCTCAAGTATGGAAAAACACGACATCCAAATGCATGAAATTTGGAGTAGTCAGGCGGAGAGTAAAAAATAATTGAGTAAGGAGACTGACCAGATAACACCGGAGTAGGTAGCCTATTAATAATATAGTCTGCTGTTGAAAATGCATCATACCAGAAAGAATGATGAAGTCCAGAGTGAAATAATAATGACAAACCAGTCTCAGTGATATGACGATGCTTCCTTTTTGCACGATCATTTTGCTCCTAAGTATAAGGGCATGAAACTTGATGATGAATGCCCTTAGACGTAAAATGAGATCACATGCGATGATTCACAAACTCGGTTCCACCATCACTCTGAAAAACTTTAATAGTGGTGAAAAACTAATTCTCAACAAAGGTTTCAAATTGCATATAAACCTCCACAAAATCAGACTTACGTCGTAGAGGAAATAACCAAGTAAACTGAGAGTGATCATCAATAAAAATAACATAATAAAGATACCCGTCTCGAGAGACAACATGTGAGGGTCCCCATAGGTTACAGTGAACTAAATCAAGTACACGTTGTGCTCGTTTTAAATTATCATTAAAAGAAAGATGCTTGCCCTTAGCCATCTTACAAGAAGAACATAAATAAGGCTTTGGCAGCAAACTAGTGACTGGCAGATTGCCAACTTTATTTAAAGATGAAATTACAGAAAAGGGAACATGTCATAACCGATTACGACATAGCTCAAAGGAGGCTTTGGATTTATTTGAATTAACAAAAGAAACTAAAGTAGCACCACCGTAATCTAAAACGTAAAGACCTCCCTCACTGTGTCCTCGGCCCACGAACTCATTGGTAACCTTTTTCTGGATAGTAAAAAAAAGAGTCATCAAAAGAAACAATAGCATTTAAATCCCTCGTCAACTTGGAAATAAAAAATAAATTCTTGGTGATATTTGGACCAACCAAGACATCAGATAAAGTAAGAGAATCGGAAATTCAGGAATTGCCAACATAGGAAATATTCAAAGCAGAACCGTTACCAAAATAAACACGACGATTACTGTGATAAGGAGCGACACTATCCAAATTAAAAGCTGAGTCGGTCATATGATTGGTAGCACCAGAATCCATGTACCGATCAGGATTGACATTCAACTGCTGATAAAGTGGCTGAGCTGTGTCCGTGGCATTTGCAACCTCATCACGAGCAACATGTGAAAACTTGTAGCAAAATTCAGCAAGATGACCGGGACGATGACACCATTGGCAGATGTACATCGGACGGTCGGGTTGAGATGACGCACCACCGACATTTCATACCTGAGCAACAGTGACCGTGTCATCAACTGCTGACATTGCAGAAGGATTCAGGGATAAAAAAGGGCAGCTTGAACAAGCTGATCTATCTGGATCCAAACCTCGAGGAAAAGAGCATCGTCAGAGGCTTTGTCTTCAGATTCCTTGGAGGACGAGCTCGCAGTCTCCAGAGGGCAAACAGTCGTACCATCAACATAACCAATCAGCTTGACAGTTTTTAAAACAGAAGTAACCTGAGTACGCCAGTGAAAGTAGTTGGAACCATCAAACTTGATTGTAATGCAGTTGATCAACGAAGGAAGAGTAATTGACGTCATCAAGAACAGATCCGAACACAATTGGAAAACCAAATCGCACCAAACACACATCAATTTTGTGAATGGCAGTGGACAACTGATTTAACTCTTGTGCAGGGATGGAGTAGCAAGTGCGGCGCGGGATCACACGGTGGCGGTGCGTGAAGGACACAGCGGTCGGGCATGGAATCCGGCGAGAGAGCACGTGTAAGCGCTTGCGAAAGAAGGAAGAGCAGATCGGCCAATTTCAGGCGATCTGGCAGAGCAGCGGTGGAAATCGGCGGAGGAGGCGGGTGGGTAACTATCGAATTGATTTACATTAATATTTTATTTGTCCTTGATGTCTGCAAAAATCTTCTTAGTGTCTCTCAAATTACTAAAGATAATAATGTTTATAAGTTTTTTTCCAAATCATTGTTATGTGAAGGATCAGGAAGGTCAGACACTTCTAACCGAAACTGTTGAAAGTGGTCTACATCGCCCTATTCCACCAAATTAGTCATGTAAAGCTCTTTCTTATGCTCTCCTTGGCGCGTGAGCTGGTCTACAAACCTGACATGAGCATCTTGGTCATCCCCATGAGTCGTCACACCATCGTCTAGTTTCTCGTTTTAAGCTTCTCGTGCCTTTAAATAATTTAAAAAATATTTGTGAGTCCTTTCAGCTCGGTAAGAGCCATAAATTACCTATTTTCATATCCATAAGTCTAGTAAGGCTCCTTTTTTATTTTGTTTATTCAGATGTTCCTATTTCTTCATTTAATGGAATTTTTTTTTTATTTTTTTCAATGATTGCACTAAATTTGTTTAAATATACTTCTCGCTAAAAAAATCTCAAGTTCTTCATCAATTTCAACTTTTTTTTTTCAAAAAATGGTTGAAACTCGATTTCGCTCCAAAATTAAACGATTTCAATAAAATTGGGAGGGGGTGAATTTTGCTTTGTATCCTCATATCTTCAGAGTCAAGGTATTTCTCATCAGGCTTCTTGTCCTCATACCCAATCTCATAATGGTATTTTTGAATGTCTTCATCGTATGATTGTTGAAAAGGGTCTTTCTCTTCAGTCACATGCACAACTTCCCATTGCCTTCTAAGAGCACAGTTTTCATACATTTTTTTATCTCCATAATCGTACACTATCATCTGTCCTCGGTCATAAGTCTCCATATGAGTCGCTCTTTCATGAAATTACTCATAATGAATTTCTAGAAACTTTTGGTTGTCTATGCTATCCCTTTCTTCGTCCATATCGATCAAATAAACTTGAGTATCGTTCTTCCCCCACGAGTTTTTATTGGGTATAACTCTCATCATAAAGGTTATCTCTGCTTACATGTTCCAGTCATGTTATTTTTTACGAAACCACATTCCCTTACCATGATTATATCACTCCTGTTCCATTTAATCCATCTTCAAATTTCGAGCATGTCTTGCTCTCCTTACTCAAGATCGCTACCACCTGTCTCACACTTAACCCCCATTCCATCGTCTTGTTTCCTGTCCGTACAGCTACCCCCTGTCCGTCCATCTGATTCGTCGTCCGTCATCCATGCAATGCCGTATTTTGAGCCCAGTCGGCTGACGCCTCCTGCGTCTCCTTATGCATCCATCCGATTAGCAACCTCTGTTCCTCATCTCAGCCTGCAGGCCACTCCCCTGTCCTCCACTCAGTCCGGGGACACAGTCTCTCCCCTTTCCTCCACTCAGCCCATGGATACGACCTCCTCTGTGTCTGCTGCTCCCTCCAACTATCCCTCATATTCTTGTCCTATTGAAAACACTCAGCATTCTACGGTCACCCGCTTTAAAACCAACAATCTTAAACCTAAAGATATAACCTCCACTCGTCATCCTCTTCCTCCTTCTCAAAATAAATGTTCTAAACCCAAGATATTTTCTCAGGCTTCTAAATTACCTGAATGGAAAAATGCTATGCAAGTTGAGTATGAAAGGATTTTTCCTAATGAGACGCAGAGTGTTATTCTGCCTCCCCGTAATGCTAATATTTTTGGTTGTAAGTGGGTGTACAGGATAAAGAGTAAAATAGATGGTTCCATTGAGTATTACAAAGCATGTCTTGTGGCCAAAGGGTTTAATCAGGAGGAAGGTGTTGACTATCTTGATACATTTAGTCCAGTGATTAAGCCTACTACCATTGGGCTTGTCTTGTCAATTTCTCTCACTCTTGATTGGCCATTACACTAGGTTGATATTAATAATGCATTTTTGAATGGTGATCTTTCTGAGACAGTTTACATAGCGTCACCTCCTTGCTTTTTTCATGTTTCTCGGCCTTCACATGCATGTGTTCTTTGGAAATCACTTCATGGTCTTAAGCAGGACCCTCGACCCTGGTTTACCAAGCTTCGCCTTCTTCTTTAGGCTTATGGCTTCGCTCCTTGCAAGTCTGATATTACACTCTTCATACGTAGAAATGGAAAAAAGGTTCTCTATATCCTAGTTTATGTTGATGATTTGATTGTCATTGGCTTCTCTTCTGCTCTTATCTCTGAGTTTATTAGATAATTAAATGATGCCTTTTCGTTTATTGATCTTGGGCCTTTGCATTATTTTCTGTGGATTGAGGTAACTCGCTCCAAGTCCAGCATTGTTCTTTCTCAGCAAAAGTGTATTCGTAAGCTTTTAGAACACAGCAAGATGACGGATGCAAAGCCGATTGCATCTTCGGATGAGCCTGCGTCGCACCTTACACAGGATGGGGATCATTTGTGTGACCTCATCTTTATCATAGCATTGTTGGAGCTTTAATGTATGCCAAAATTAATCATCCTAAAATTTATTATGCAGTTAATTGTGTTTATCAATTTACGCATAATCCAAATGAGCTGCATTGGTCTGCTATCAAACGTATTCTACGTTGTTTGAAGGGGTTTCTGGATTTTGGTCTTATTATTCAGCCTTGTACGAATCGTTGTCTTATTGCTTTTTCTGATGCTGGGTATGCGTTCGATGGTGATGATCGTCGTTCTCAGCATAGTTTTGCTATTTATTATAGTGGAAATATTATCAATTGTTCGACGAAAAGGCAACATGTGGTTGCGAAGTCGAGCTCTGAGGCTGAGTATTGAGCTATCGCATTTTCCGCTACAGAGCTCATCTAGATTCAACAGTTATTGTTCGAGCTTCAGAATCCTTTTTTGCCTCTGCCCATTATTCTTTGTGATAATCTCAGTGCGACCTTCATGTATGCTAATCTGGTTTTTCACCAGAGATCCAAGCATATCAAGATATATTATCATATTGTTCGTGATCCGGTTGATGATGGTTCCCTTGTTTCTCGGCTTGTTTACCGAACATGTTGGTACTGCTCATTTTGGTACACTACGTTCAAAGCTTTATTTCACTCAACCTCAATGAGATTGGGGGGGGGGGCATTAGAAAATAGAATGTATTCTGAATGTATTTTTGGTTAGTAGTTATTGTTTTACCTTAAGTAACCTGGTTTTGCTTATTCCTTAAGCAATGAAATCAAGTTAGTTTTCCTGATTTATTATACACGTTTACGCTTATAGATGCTAGAAACAATCACTCATTTACTTATCTTGATTACCTATTGTGAATATTACAACTTTCATTTTCAATATAAACATTTCGTTCTTCTTAAGATTAATTTACAAAAGCGTTCAACGACTATTTGTAAACCTCACCAATGATCACTTTAGACAAACAAGGCCTAAAGGTGTTTCATCAATGATATCATGAGCAAAGAATCGATAGATTTGATAACTACAAGCATTCTACAAAATGTCTAGCCATTTAACCAAACAAAGCATTCATTAGATTTAACCTAGAAATATCGACATTCAAGATTCTCCCTTTTAGTGCTACCTTAAGATAAAAATAACAGCGAACTACATTATCATGTTCGTCTGGTAATATCAACATCATCTGCACAATAAGAGGTTCTAATTCCATTTTCTTGGATTTCATGCCAAAAGGAGAAGAAATTGTACATTTCCTTAACATCCAAACATGTAATTATACAAACATTTTATATTTTCAAACATCCCATCACATAAATGAAGCAAACAACCACAATAAATTCACAATAAATGCTAAGTGATCAAGACTTCATAAATGAGTAAATAAAGTTTCTCACTACATGGGATTGGAAACTTCAATTAATTTCTCTCAAGTGATAACTCAACTACTAGAGTTCATACTAACATTCAAAACCAAATCAAACATAATCCTAGGTGAAAATAGATGAAATAAAAGCAAGAACTAGGATTTTGAAAGAGGGAAAGTCGGGAAGAAGAAGATAGGAAATGAGAGGATGGGAATATATTTATAGTTCAAGAGAAATTATAAAATATTCCACTTGCAACAGGACTGTCGTGACCTGTGGGCGATCCTCTTGACTCAGGACAGATGCCATCGTGAGCTGTGAGGTGCTTCCCATTGGTCGCGACAGGTACAAAGGGCTGCATTTTCAATTCTTCATTTCCCTTGTCTAAGTCTTCAAATCTTCCACTCTTCATTTCTATTGTCTTCAATCTGTCAAGTCTTCATTCTTCAAACCTCCAAAAGAAATCTTCAACTCTTCAAATCTTAATTTTTCTTTCCTTGTCACACCAAATTCCCTAGAAAAGTAATAGGAGCGCAAAAGTCGCTCTTAACTCTTCTAAGAGAAATTTAAGGCAAAACTCAATATCTAAAGCATAAAAGTACATAAAAATGAGTCCAAAATGTACTAAAACTGTTACATAAAATGAAAAGATCATCGGGGTTGTCCTTGGGGAAATAAGGTTTATAGGATAGTTTCACACAGTAATACGCACACAAGCGTCACCAAGTGTGTGCTCATCATCAGGGGGGTTGTTTGAGTAATGACTAAGTAAAAGTATAAAATTAAAGGGTAAACTAGCATGAAAATCTAACTACGTGCGTAAAAGCACGACAAAAAGGGAAATTGGGGCATTTGCTTCATATGTTTAATATTAGAATTCGATCCTCGATTCCTATTCACATAGTACAAGTATGTCATAAACTTTGCTCGATCACACGATGTGGAGAGCTTGATTTACTTGGAACTTCAACTGATTGTCACTCTGTGGTTCTTCCTCCCCCCATCATCTCTCACTTTATCTATATATAGCTAGAAATGCGCTTTAAATTGCCACCCCTAGCCCTCACTCCCGAGGTTATAAACCCGACAATGCACAATAAATTAAACATGAGAGTAGCATGATTCCCCGGGATCCACCGTGAATACCCAACTCTTAGAATGCGTAATGTACACCTCAGAGCATTAATACCTCACTATTACCCTCTAAGGGACTCAACCTACCTAGTTTGCCATAAACTTGGGATATGACCGTTGGGATTACCTTAGTCCTGATAACCCCAAAGTGATAAAAAATTACCAACCGAATTTCTCGTAACTCTCCCATTGTCCATAGACCAACCCAATAATGCATTTGAGCCTAATCTAACAAAAAAACCAACAATCATGCATATTTGTCACTCCTAGACACGACCTTCACGTTGACCATTAACCCAATCGACAAAAACATGAAATCTTCCCAGGTTCATTCCCAAGCCTATCACACAATCATGGAATGATCAAAATTAGTCTTAAGCACTAATATTAATCATGGATAATCATGGCATTTAATCACAAGTAATAATGTTAATCAAAGCAATGGATGGGGGGAATCTTTGAATCTCACATAAATATTAGCTAAATAATGAAAACCCATAATAAATCTACAAGAATTCATGGAAGAGATGCAAGAAATAAGAAATCCTAATAAAAAAACTATGGTTTTAGAGGCCCAATTGGGATCATATATGAAGGGGAAGAAAGGGTTATTTATATGGTAGAGAGAGGGAGAAGGAAATACCAAACTTTATTTTTGACCCTAGTTACACGGATTGTGTAAATCAGTTGTCAATTTTTTTATGAACAGGGAACGAGCCGTGTAGATTTATACAGTTTATGTTGAAACTTTAGCCTCAGTTTCTTTTCGTCACTTTGGGTGAATCGTTGTTGCGTTTTGAGAGTTCTTATAGTCAGTTTTATAGTAATCGGGAAGATGAATCCAATGATGCTATCAATGGAGACCAATTCAGCTCGAATCATTATCAAAACTTGGTCCAAAGTTCTTCACCCACTACTTTTTCCTTCTCTTCACCCTTTCTTCATACTATCTTCTACCACTTTGTAAGTGGCCTTCGTTCATCTACTACTCTTGCGAATTAACTTCTTCAATATTCTACCATCCTTGAGAATGACCTTCTCCCTTGATTAGTCTCCAATAAGCACATAAAATATCTAAAATATGACCAAATCATAGAGACAAACACAATAGACACTAAATGCTAACAAAATATGGAAATTAGGGTGAATAACCACACAAGGTGATTCTAACCCCCCATTTGGTAAAACACCCAATTTCCTAGCTAACCAACAACAAAATGTAGCAAAAGTGAATGGCGATTGTGTAAAAAAGATAGCATATTTGCGTCTCATTAATGGACCATCTTCCTTGTGAGTGTTTTGGCAAAACCCTTACAGTTCTACACTTATATCCTCATTGCTGCTTAGGTAACTAATTTGGATCAGTTTCCAAAAGCTCTGAGTTTGCTTACTTTTCTCCTTAGTTCCTTTCTGATTCACCACCTAATTGTTACTGATGTTCTCTCATGTTTTCATGTTAACTTATCCAACTTCATCTCTTCCAGAGCTGTTACATCCATAGTAATAGAAGACCTTGATTCTCTTCTTAGGTTGAAGTTGATCATCCTTGACGGGTATCCTTTCTTCATCCATTAATCTGGACCTTTTGCTCTTGTCCCTGCTACCCTACTCCATTCCTTAGCAAATTGTAAGGGTTCTGATTTACTTATAGCATCATCCAAGGTTGTCTTCCATCTGAAAGCTTGCACGTTTAGTGGTCATTTCTGTTCCGAGAGCTTATTGCTGCTATCTTGTTCCTCTTGGTGTGGCTTTTGTTGATTTACCTCCTTGTTCTTTGAACTCTTATTATGTCCACTCTATGTCTCATATTAAAATCTTTCTTTTCCTTTTTTCCAGCTTTCCTTTCTGACTCTTTTTTTTGGCATTTTGATCAATTTCTTATATTCCAAGACTATTATTCTCTTGTTTATTTTCTTCTTCTGGGGCAATGTATCATTCTTCTTCCTTTTTCCTTTTCTATCATTTTGGTTTATGCTCTTGTTTTGAATTCTTAGTGCTCCCTTTTCCTCTGCATCATCTTTTGAGCTTGAAATGACAATGCAATTGTTATCAGTAGCTGGAAATATTAGAAGATGGATAGAAATACCTCTTTCTTCTAAAGCCTTATTTAGATACAGTTCTTGAAACTTTTCCTGTACTTTGCCCCCGTTTATCATTATTAGACTCCCTTGTTCTCGTAGTTGTGGCTGCTTAGAATTGATTTCATTTGCACTCCCACAACATATTCCACCATTTGCTCCACTTCTTTCATATTCACCTTTTCAGAAAATTACATACCATCAATTTGTAGTTCCTCACCGTTATTCATCTGTGCTTCCCCCGCACACTTCTTGCATGAGGACATCTTCCTGACCTTCTTCATTGATCCATTCATTCGGTTATGCATTATGTTGAGCATCATTTTGTTGTTCACCCATCTCCATCAGACTGACATGACATATGGCAGGTGGTCATTGAGAAGGATTGATTCCAGCATTGGCGGTTGGTCCTGGTAGTGTATACTGGATGTCTTTCCCAAAATAATGATCAATGTTATTTTTTGAAGTTTTATCCCTTTTGATTTGATGGAACTTGCCCTTGTGTGTGATCCTCCTGACTTCCAGTTCCAATATATGCTTGATGTGGCAATCTATCATCCGTTTCAATTGAAAATAGAAAACCTTCTTGAGCCTGTTGTCAGGTAACAAACTATACCTCTCCCATCTGATGTCCATGTATATAGCCAGGATTATGGTGTTCCTTTGTAGTCATTTCTATGAGTATGCACTCATAGAGGATGGGAACAATTCTTTACTCGCATCATACACAATATCCGTGTCACACAAGGCATTGTGGGTATGAATAAGTCTACTAATAAATCAATCTAAGAAAAAATATCATGAATTAGACTCCCTTGGCAAAGATGCCCCAAAACACCACATCTATGACAAAAGGTATACATCATTTCATACCTAATATCCAGCCACACTCGAGTGTTATTAATCATGTCTAAATAGAAACCTAAAGTTAGAGGTTCATCTGGCTCTATCCATATGTTTGCTCTCAAGTATTTAACATTTTCCACCGGAGTTAGGCCAATATTCACATCTATGACTTCTCTAGCCATATTTGCTATTTTCATGGAAGCTCTTGGTGCAAATCCTTCAGTGGGAAGCCCATGATTTTTGATGTTGATCTTCACTTTCTCCACTCTAATCCTTCGTAATGAGATGCTTGCTCCCCATCTCTTGAATGACCACCAGTCCTCCTGCTAGGGAATACAAGCTTCTATGCAGTGCAACAATCACCTCCTTTTTTGTTTGGAACTTTGCCATGTATTTTTTTCAAAATTTGTGTAGCACATATGCATCTATACTTCAATAGTCATTGAAGTAAATATTCATACGCTCTAAGTTGAACTCTCTATCATCCATCCAGTAGCCTAGTAGGCAGTTATGCTCCATCTCCACAGACTCTTCAATATCTTCTAGAGTTAATCTCATCACCCCTTCTCCTGCTTGTCCTTTATATGAGACTGAAGTTTATTGTTAATCCTATAATCTCCTTCCTATCCTTGGAATACTCGGATCCCGAAGGGGTGTACAAGGCTTCTAAGATTCCAATGGGTTCTATGTCACTCATCCTGTATTTTTTAGTATTATTTGCTGCCTTGTGAGAGTAATTAAATGATCTTGCCAACACACTGAATGATTTCCTATTTCTAGGCACCCAAACAGATCCTCGTGAGCTCTTCTTCTTATTTTTAGAGCTGGTTCTTTTTCCCACTCGGATGTACGTCTTCTTCTTATCATAACTAAAGCTTATAATCAATGTAAACCGTCCAGTGGTGTTAAAATTGCAACCCTAATTATATTGTGACTTGCCCCTGATTAAAACTATGTGTACTCCACCCTCCGAACTTCCTAATCCATGTTAATTCCTCCTCACACAGTTCTTTACCTAAAAAGTCATTGCAGCTTTCTATGTTATGTTCTCCACCTGTACAATCTCTTCCCCCCCCCCTAAAAGCCTATAAATTCCTATAACATCAATAATTACACTCTAAACTCTACCAAGATCTCCACGCCTTTACACAAGATCTACCCATCAGATCCTTGCATGCATGGGCAATGATAACTTTTAAATTGAAGATGAAAGGGACAATACTGAAAGCCAAAATGAAGGATAACTGTAAACCTCCAGAAGAAGAAAAAATACAGATACCTTGACCGTTATTGTACCTTGATTGTTATTATACGATTTACCTAGAAATCCTTAATTTTACAGGAAATCAATTGTGCCATGAATATTTTGGCTTCTCTCTATTCTATAGAGAGCAAAAAGTACCCCTTGTAGTGGATTATTTGATTGAATGGAATAAAAAAATATTTATTACTAATAAAAGTAATAAATTGGAATCTAACTACTCCCTCCAGTTTTTTTGGCACATTTTCTTTCGAGAAAATGACTTATATAACCCTATATAATTCACATAAGTGTGAATATAACCTTCTGAGAATTGAAAGGGCCAACGTAACCATAGAAAGTAAGTGAAGGTGTAAACATACCCATTCTGGCAGTTTTAGACCCGATTTTGGTGAAAAGACTATTTTACCCTTCTGTAAAAAAATTTTGAAAATAAAAAAGATGAAAATAATTTTATACCCCATAAACCCTAATTTTCTTCTTCCCCCTCTCTTCTTCTTTTCTTCACAAGAATCCTCCCCCGCAGCGGCTCTTCTATTTTTCTTTTCTTCTCTTATTCCCACGAATGCTCCCCATAAACAAATCTTTGAGATGGATGGTGGCATGCGGTTTGGCGTCGAGATGGTGAGCGGCGGAAGTGGTGGCTGGTTTAGGGTTGGGAATTGAGGTGGGATGGGATGGGTGATGAGTGGCGGGTGGACTGGGATGGATGGTGGCGAGCGGTAAGAGTGGTGATGGTTTACAGTTGGGCATCGAGGTGGGCTGAAATGGGTGGCAGGCAGCGGGTGGGTTGGGATAAGTAGTGGTGGGGGGCGTAGTGAAGTGAAGCAGCAATGGCGGATGGGTTAGGGTTTTGCGATGACGGAGCGAATTGAAGCAGTGACAGCGCGTGGGTTAGGGTTTTGCGACGACGGAGCAAAGTGAAGCAGTGGCGGGTTTCTGATTCGCTTGAGGTGTTAAGCGGCGGAGAATGTGGTGGTGAGGTGGCAAGGGGACAAGCACCGGGGTTTCAGAGCTGGTGGTTGGGATGGGTGGGGTATGGTAATAGGCGGGGCTGGTGGTGGCGGAACTGGGGATGTGGGTGGGTGGAATGTGGTGGTGGGCGGAGCAAGGGGTGGAAGTGGGTTGGCTGTAGAAAAGGTATGGGTGGTGGCGAGGTGGATTGTGGAGGGGGTGGGGTGGTTTTGGGTTTGGGATTTGGCGGCTGCAACAGTGCGACATCGCACAGTGATAGCTTGGTGGTGGCTCAACGGTATAGGGTGAGCTGTGGAGGGGTGGGGATGGTGGTGGATTTCAGATTCGGTGAAGGCAACATGGTGCGACCCGGTGGTGCATGGTGGTAGCCTAACAATGCGGTGGTGATGTCCATTGCACTAAGGGAAAAATGGTCCTAACACTTTCAAATTTTAGGACAAAGGGAATTTTGGTCATTTTATGTGCAATTAACACCGTATGCGTCAAGGTCAACGCCAAAATGCCGCCTAAGAGTTATATTGGCACTTTCATCAACTAGTTAGGGTTGTTTTTATAGTTTCAATTATCTGAGAGTTATATTGACACTTTCACAAGTATATATGGTAGTAATGGTATATTTTCCTTTTCTTTTTTATGATGTTTCTTTTTCAATTGGCACATTCCTATTTTAGCAAATTCTATATAGTTTTCATCCACTCAATTGATTTTTTTCATTCTCCCAATCCAACATCTACAACTCATTTAACCTTATAAAAAACTTTGTACCCTCTTTCATGGTACCAATATTTGAAGATTGGAGGGAGTAGTCTCAGGTCAAATTGCACATGACTTTTTTCACGATTATCAAAAAACATGTTTGACCGTTAATATGTTTAACTATGTATAATGATTGCAAATAAAAAGTTGATATTTAAAAACTACATATTACAACAAATCTAATAATATTATATACATCTATTTAAATATATAATCAAATTTTGCTAGTGTATAGCCTCAAATAATAAAGTTTGAAGTTTCATTTTGCAGGGAGGAGATGAAGTACCCCATTTAGTTTGGGTCCATCCCTAACCTCGACACTCGCACCCACACTCACACTCACACTCGAGTACTTTTTTGAAATGTTACATACAAACAACCAAATTACATATTAATATCCTAATCTAGGACCTAACTAGGAGACATCACCGTTGAATCTGTTGAAACTCAGTGGAGCATGAAACTCCATCCATTTGATAGCTAGGAACGCCCTTCTGAGAACACCCAACAAACTGCTGCCACCGAAATTGGAACCACCATGATCTCATCATCATCGACCACCTGCAGGTTGGGAAACTACAGCGGGACCACCGACACGGTCCTATGACGCTCGAGTACTTTATTATCAGCCAATTTCCTAAACTCGAGTACTTTATAGCATCTCCAATGCAAAGAGTGTCATCCTCAAAAATAGGAGCCACTTGGCGGATTATAATAGGGCTTCACTGTGACGTAAATAGAATAGTATTGATGACAGAGATAGTTAAACTTTGTGTCTCCAATGCAAGCATCGTAAACTAAATATCAATCTAACGTGTCACGACAATTTATTATATCATAGTATTTTCACCTACTATATATTAAACTTAAACTCGAATAATAGAGTACGTGATTCCTAATTTTAATTTAATTTTAAAATTTTTAATTACAACTATTTACAAAATAATACCCGTAATTTTTTACAATAATTCACTGATTTAAAAAAATATTATTTTCAATTCTTTATATTTTAGAATAGTGGGAGCATTCAAAATTTTATATATTTTATTTCCTTGCATATTATTAAATATAATATAATTAATACGTAAAATAATAAATGTATATTTAAGTCAATTTATTATATAATTTTTATCTAACGAATTTAGAATTATATGAATTTTGTATAATTAAATATGGATATGGTAAGTTTGCTGACTATCATGACGGTCTCAATTCCACCCTCTGAAAACAGAAGCCCAACTTGAATGGGCCACTTTGATTTTTGTCCATGTCATATTGACTCTCTTACTTGACCCCGGCATTGGAGATGATATTTGAGGTTGAGAGTCAATTAATATGACGTGGCAAGAAATGTTTAACTAATTGACGTCTGCATTGGATATGAAAGTTTATTCGTTCCAAAAAAAGAGATAAATTTTTTGAATTGTATTAATCGGGTTATAAACTTATAACTACTGCACGTTGTATAGTAAAATTTTAATATTGCAAATGAAACATTGTACTTTTCTATTATTTTAATTAGACCTCGTCTTTCCATTAATATATGAAAAGATGATTTTTTCCCAAAATTTTGTCTTAATAAAATATTTATAAATGTTACTTTAATGAAACAACGTTATCATTATCAACATTGTATACATACGAATTCCATATAATATGAAAAATGATAAAATTTTGAAGATTTGTATGTAATAGCTTCTCATTGCACAATTTATGATAAGAATATATTTATTATATTCATAATTTTTTATTAAATATTTAAATTAGATCATAATTTTTACTACTCCCTCTGTCCCAGGGCAATCTGCAGGGAGAGAAAATCTCTGTGCAAATTTGCCCTGGGTGAAAAGACCATATTACCCTTGTCTCTTCTTCCTCTCTCCAATCTTACTCTTCGTCCTCTCCGCCTGTTACTAGTCCTGCCGCATGTTACTTTCGTCTTCTTCAACTCCCGCCTCCCGCCGGCGACTGACTGTAAATTGATGGTTGTGGATCTAACGCCTTGTGAGTGGAGCGAGGGGGAGGGGGAGGTGGCAGAAAAGCAAACAAGTGGTGGTGGCGACGACGATACTAGGGTTGTGGCGACAGATCAGGGAGGAAGAGATGAGGTGAGGCGAAGGAGCAAACAAGTGGTGGCGACGACCTTAGGGGTGCGGCGTGCGAGCG
>JAULKM010140216.1:0-18377 GCA_032355605.1 Rubia tinctorum | reverse complement strand
GACCTCCATTTGCCATATCTCAAAATCATAATGAGCTGCAAATGCTAGGAAAATTCAAATAGATTAAAGCATTCCAATTGGAGAAAAGGTCTCATCACAATCCATCCCACAAAACGTATTGTAAGAAAGTTGCATTTACAGCTTAATCTAATTTTTAAATCATAATAATCTAATGAATTAAACTTTATAGTACTACTAATTTATTGCAGTATGATGTTTGAGTAGCCTTTAAATGGTAACCAAGCCAACACAACAAAGCATCTAAAAAGCATATGAAGTATTATGCCTAAATAACACATTTTGAACTCAAAAACATGTATATCCTAAAATGGTGAGTTAATGTTTTTATTTATTAAAACTCACTTAAAGTGAGAGGATTTTATTAGGCTCCCAAACCATAATGAAAAAATACATAAGTATCGTCATCTTGATAATTACATAGGTCACAAATTCCCTATATAAGAGAAGATTCAATCAAAAAAACACTTCGAATCCTTTCCTTTTTGCCTCCACCACCCTGTGTGGACAAAAAGGAAGGCATATTCCCACGGTTGAGGTCTAATACAGCCTACCACTTATTTGCCTCCACACCCCGTGCTAGCAATAGAGGTGGCCTTCCGTAATAGCCCCTTGCATATTGTTTCCCATAAGCAATATATTGGTAGAGCAGCTGCAACTGGTATCCAATTTTTGGTCTTTTGCTTAACTCTGTCCTGAGTTCATGAAAATTCAACATCAAAGCAAAAGTGATCCAGTAAGAGCTCCAAAGCAAAAGTCCTAGCAGCAGTAAAAAATTCTCCAATTAGAAGGCAGATGATGTATCCCTCTTAGTATATCCCTCTTTATCAGATCACATTGCTAAAACTATTACCATACTATGTACGTAGAAACATAGCTTCAAAATTAAAATAATAAATAAATTAAAACGCATAGCTAATGCTATAAAAAGATAGCAAGTCACTCAATACTTATGACTAATCCTAGCAAGTGTTGCAAAAAGTGACTAAGAAAATGAAAAAATAATAATTAATGCAATGTTGCAAAAAGTAATAAACTATGGAATGAGTCCCTATGAACATACAGTATATGTATTAGGCTCACTCACATCCGGATTCAATGTAAAAAACAAGAGAAAATGGCAGACTCGCCTCTCCTCTTGGTCTTGATTCCAATTCAGGTCTACACTAATGCTACTCTCATTCCAATTCTCATGGATGAACCTAAACATCACCACCACCACCACCCCCATCCCCCCACCCACCCCCCGACATTTAAAATCAACAATCAAAAAACCCTAATAAGATGTCAGAAATATTATAACGAGAAAAAGGCAGGCACGCATTAGTCAATTCCTTCAACATTCTAACACTATTAGTAACCACGATTCAACTTCTACTATCAAAATTATTGACCACTAAAGCATCCAGTGACCGACTATAATCACAGCTAAAACCAGAAGCCACACAAACACAGCTTAACAATGAAACTCAGCAATGAAACAGCCCTAATATGCTCGAGAAGAGGAGTCAGCGGAGAGGAGGGTGGCCAATTTCAAAAATAATAATTATTTCCACTCACTTGTAGCAGTTGAAGAGGAGGGGTCAGCGGCCATGGCCAATTTCAGGTTCAAAAACGGAAAAGAATGTCTTCTTGAAATCGAAAGAAAGAGCCACCGCCAGAGTAAAACCCGAAGCCACGAGACACAGCAGGAGTAAAATCCAACTCCACCGCCGGAGACAAGCTCACGGCAAGCCACCTCCGTCGTGAATCTTTTTTAAGTGAGCATCAGTAATTCGTATATAGGGTTTAAAATTTTACCCTTATGTTTTAACTTTATTTTTAATTTTACATAAAATCCCTTCCAAATACACTTACTAGTGAAAACTTGCAAAAGTGTTCTTAAATAAGATGAATCTATAATTTTCACCATATTGAGTTTTGACTGGAGTTTTGACTTGAATTAGGCTCTGTTTGGCAGGGTTGTGCTTTTAAGCAAAACTGGCTTATTTTGAAAGCAAGGGGAGACCAGGTTCTGCTTTTCTCCCAAAAATAGGTTATGCTTTCAAAATAATCTGTTTTGTTAGACGGTAAATGAACAAAATTGGAACAATTGACTTAAAGTTGGGAACATTTTAAGAACAATTTGTAAAAGTGGGAACAAAACCTGTAATTTCGCCAAAAATTAGGCACCATTTCTATCATATTCTCTTTGTTTTGTTCTTCAAATCACCCTTCTATATTTGTAATTTGGGTTGGGTGGTCCTGCGTGACATAATTGCTAACATCTGTAATATGTCTGACCCATTATGAGCAATAAGATTTATCTGATTTGTTCATGAATGTATCCAACATGTTTAATGAACCACGTTGCATTTTTCTCTCTTCCTTTTCTATTATCCTAATGGCACGGAGGGCTAATAGAAATACACATATGCAGTGATCAAAATTCCATAGCCATTTGGTTTGGACTTTGGATGCAACAACTACTAAGAAATTTGGTTTCAAAAGATAATGTAAAAGTATGATACAGGAGGAAACTCATTTGAGGGTATTACAGAAGATTGTCCCTGGACAATTGAATCAATATAACTCCTCCTGGTCAGCTAACTTAGTTGTGTGCAGTTATGCAACTTTGCTTATACTAATACCAGAAAAGTGTGGAAGAAAAGCCACATTATTTCACATTCCTTGTTATGTTGTCTCACAGAACCCTCATAGGTCCTTGTCATTCACCTAAGAAAACTTCTCAATCTAGACGGCATAATTTTCGCAACTTTACCGTCAGTACTTTCCTCTCCAAGAATACCATTTCAATTTCAGTTGGAAGCTCAAGGGCGGAATTCCTAGAATGCCTCGACTTAGCCTTGGATCAAAGACATCAAAGTGAACCCGTCTTAGAGTGTCCAGAATGACCTCAGCCGGCACAGCAGGAAGAAGCACCCTACGAGCCTCAGCAGGCACTGTGGCAGACAATTCCCGGGCTTTCAGCAGATGGGTGTTGGCTACGGATGCCATCTCAAAAACAGCATTACATAGCCCCTCACGGGAGTCCATGAGAATCTCTCGCTGACCACCGTGTTTCATCAACAGCCCGTGCTTCTCAGCCACCTGAACAGGTATGTAGGAGAAATGCCGTCCACGGCTTGCATGGTACGGCAATGACCTAAGCAGCACAAGCAGACCGCTGGCCTTGCCTATATGTGATGCAGCGTGATCAGCTGCAGTAGACTCGATACCACCTCCTTTAAGTGTTGTGTACAAAATGGTAGAAGCGGTATCCTCTGCATACCACTCCATTTCTTCAATAGTTTCTGGAATGTCTGAAACTTCCCGTCTGGCATCATTTATCCGAGCCTCTACTGAGCGCTTCAGCCAGGTCTTGCTCATTTTGTCCTCAGAAACCATAGCTGCCAGCGCCTGGGCAACTGGATGTTCAATGGACTTAGAGGAGAAGATCTTGTCTAAGGCCTCTTGCCACCATAGCAAGCGCATGAGGCCGATTTTGGGATCAGATGCAATATCCATGGCCCTAGATGTTTCGACATTAAAAGCACGAAGCGCAAATGCAGCCCTCCTCGTACTTGGAGGAAGTTCGAGAAGGCAAAGGTAATGGGGGTAGTCATAATTCCGTACTTGCTGTACACAATACGAGAAAGCAGCTCGCATGCCACCAGATGCAGCATTACCATTCATCAGACCTCTGAAAATTATTTTCTAAACTTTAAGCATTCTTAAAAATGAATTAAATCAGCAAGGAAACACTAGGGATAACATATGAGAAAAAACACAACACTCTACAATGACATTTTTGTGCTAACAACCAATTACATATCCCCTTTACATTCTACAATCATTTAGCAATAAATTAATCAAGAGCGGTATCAAATTTCAGTTAAATAAACACAAAAAATAAAAACACATTGCCCAGGAGTCCCAAATATTTCCAATAAGAAGTGGATTGTGATAACTAGGACTAGGAACAGAAAACTAATTACATGAACAATAAACTGAAAATGTGAGAGCTACTTAATGAATTTCCTGTCAGAACCCGATAAACAAAAATTGAGCAGGTTAGGGTTTAAGGAAAGGGGATTGGAGTTGTTCTGTTGGACATAGTAACGGAATTGACAGCGGCCCTAGGGAAGAAGATTTAAATCTTATCTCCTGAAACCACGTCACATTACATCCCTGTGTGTCAGTCCAGAATCGTATCCCCTTGGAACCAGGAATAACTCTCCTTATATCCCCAGTGTACAATTTCCTTATAAATTACTACTCCCTCTGTCCCATCTCTATTTGCACAAGCACTATTAATTTAGTCAAAATTAATTAATTAGAAAAGTAAAATTCGAGTAATATATAAGATGATATATCATCATGCAAGATCTTGTTAAAATCGTCGTAACATCTACTTTCATAATATCAACCTTCTATCATTTTTAAATGTACAAAATTAAAGACATTGACGGTCAATAATAATTTTGGTCAACTTGAAATAGTGAACAAGCGAAAATAGAGCTTGGATGGAGGGAGTAGGTAGTAAGGGGTGCACTTTGTTCAGTTCCATGATTATTTCACATGTGAATCAGCTATATAACCTATTTAGAATCATGTTCCAAAAATCCGAACGAACATGACATGTTGTAAGGTGCGTATTAGAAAGAAGCATCTGCTACGAGAAGATGGTCATCATCTCCCATTTTGTAATAATGATTCAATAATTGTTGATGCCAAAAGGTAATATACCAATGTACTGGGCTCTCTCTCAGACCGAACGAAAACGCTCAACTATGGTTAATTTTATTTGGTAACTTCACTTAAGCTACGCATTGAATAAGCACTTAATACTGCTGAGAACAAAGAGAAAAGGAGATGAAATTCCGAATGATTAACAAACCTGAAGATGAGCGAGAAACAGTGATGAACAGCTCCAAAATCCAAGCACAAAAAGTTAGCTAAGTCTAAATATCAAACACCTGGAATGCATTACTAAATCAGTCTAATTCTACCATCAAAAGAAACAATACAATAGGAAATACCAATAACAAAATACAACTATAGCCAAACAAATGAATTGCACACATAGAAACAACTACTACGGAAAAGAGTTTGGAAAAAACTGACCTACAGGAAAACCTATTAAATCGAAGAACGCGACATAAAAAAGATGGCCATAATTGGCTAAAACTTGCAGACAAGTGAAGAGTAAGAATCGTATGCAAATGACACAATATGTAAGCTTTAGTTAGATGCATGCAAATGACACATTATGTAAGCTTTAGTTAGATGCATGCAAATGGCATAATATGTCAGGCGTCAGCTTCAGTTGGATGCGGAGGATTTAGTAGAATTTTTGGATCTGTTCCTATTTTAGGTTTCTATTTTGATTTAGAATTTAAAAATAATTCTAATTTTAACATAATATTATATTATTATATTAGTATAAAATTGTAGTTATATATTCCCTCCATCCTAGCGAAAATGACATAATTTCTATTTTTGTCCATCCCAGCAAAATTAGCATAATTTGACTATTACCTAATATGGCATATAAATATGTTGTTAAATTCCTACAATACCTTTTTTAAGTTCAAACTTTCAGATTGGGCCCCTGTTTTTCCACACTTATGCCTTGCCACATCAGATTGCCTAAAATATTAAGCCAAAAGCAATTCCACCATTTCAAATGGTACGGAGGGAGAATATTTTTAGATTCACTGTAATATGTATTTTTATTTTTGTGTCCTGGAATAATTGTTGGAGACTTGGAGTGTGGCTTGTAATTGTGACTCAATCTGTCCCAGCATTTACTTTACTCTATTTTTTATTGTAATTTTTAACATACGTTTAACCACTAATAAATTTAGTCACGTGCAATAATGGCGTATAAATATTTGATATTTCGAAAATACATGTTACGACGAATCTAATTATATCTCTTATGGTGATTATATTACTTATATACTAACTGAATTTCAAGTTCAGACGTGTGTTAATAATCATGACAAAAATGAGAAGGAAACAGTGGGATGGAGGGAGGATATGGGCATAGGAAAGTGACATTGAAATTTGGATCTAATTGTTGTGAAAGGCATCTTAAATTTGAGGAAATGGGGTTCATCCATTGCAATTTGAATTACTTGAATTCAATGAAAAGTAAGTTTACTGGTGAATAGAATAAAATTTGTAAAAGCAAGTTATTTATAACTAGTTAGATCCCCTCAATTTCACAAACCAACAATTAAGCAGGTTCCGACATTGAGATACTGAAAGTCCGAAAGACAGGTTTCTGCAATATTGATATACTCAAGGAATAAAAAAGAAAGTTCCTCAAGATGGCTCCAATTTTATGAGATAATTTGATGAAGTTTAGGGCAAATACACATTGGAGGATGGTAACCATAGTCATACATATAGTTCTGCATCTCAGCTAAAAAAAGAGGTGAAGGGAGGGTGCCTCTAACTGAAGATGGGGGAAAGTGGCTTTCTTTACTACATTAAACCTACAGAGAGATCTGGCTGGAGAACTTAATGTACAGCTAAGAGTGACATTTCCATAGCAAACAACCCACTACAGTAATGCTTTAATCCAACTTGGACTTTCTATCCTTTCTTATCTCTCTTGAGCTCTTCATGTTGCTATATACAGTTCGGTTTTGACGCGAGGACTACAACTACCATTCAAAAAATGTTACCGCACACACAGTTCAGTTTTGATGCTCAACAGGGAGTACTAGATTATGCTGTATCTTATTTCCGAATAAAAACATCACAGATTATGTGATAGTTTCAGAGACTAGAACTGGCAGCTTTGCACATTGAGAAGAAGAAGAAGGATGTGTTTAATAACATACCTGCAACTTATGGTTATCACCAGCAATAAGTGTTGTTGGTTGACTCCAAAGAGGAACACACATTCACAGCAATTAGCAATACAGATACACTTTGCTGCAGCAATTACATGTACACATTCACAATGCTCAACTCTAAGTGCCTGAAAGAGTACTATACATGAGCAGAGTTAAAAGAGTTAAATAGGCGAGTATATCCAATTGGGATCTGGTCTATATTAAGTATTATTAAGCATACTTGAACCCAAAGTTAAGATCAATAATGATGAAAACCACAAAGATTCCACTAACAGTAAAACAGCTAACTGATAATCTCGAACATCACATAAAGAACTAAATTATACATGATCAGTGAATTGCAGGAAGTGCATCAATACTACTTCCAGGACAGAATTAATCACTGACACAATACAGTACTGGACAAGGCACAGATCATAATATCTTTGTTAGAGAACAGTCGGATAAAGTAGAAATTCTACTGTATATATGTACATATACATTGTTTGTTTAAATAGAGAAAATACATACTTATAGAGCTTAGGGTTAAAAATCCATATGCATTGGCCATTGGGGAACACTGAAGAAGACTATGTACACAAAATAGAGGAGAGAACAAGATTCCTGTATATAATCTGATTTCATTAATTTACACTACTACTTCAACTTCACAATCATGGATTGCACAAGTTGCTTATAAAAGATAAACATAAAATATGAATATGCAGCGTTCATTTTTCCTCTTCAACTATCCAAGAGAAGTTCTGTTGTTGTGAATTTAGTCAAATCCCTAGAAAAATTTCCTGGAAAAGGTAGTAAAAAAGGTAAAAGGATTGATTCATCATACTTGCATGTAGCTGCAGCATATATTAATGTTCGTAGAGATCATCTAACCAATTCCAATCCATATGAGTTGAATTCATATTAAAAATATATTCTTGGTGTAAACAGAACACTTCTGCATAATCTTTTGTATTCTTTTGGTACCCACAAGATATGGTGGTATTACTAACAAGTTTCACTTACACCATGACCATGAGGTTCATATAATTTCTATATGTGCATCTTAAGAGACAATAGTTCTCCCGATTTGAAACTATCAGTCATTCATGTAGGATGGAATAAAATAAATGCACAGATCTCTATCTACATATCAACTGCAAAAAGAAATCAGTAAATCTACACGGAGACAGTTTCTTTTTATCAATTTTCCACCTATTTATGTCCCAACAGGCTCATGTTTACCACTTTTCCAGTTAAAAATCTACAAAGCCTTGATTTTGAAGAAAAAATTATAACTTGCAACAGGAATAGTAGAAAAATAGAATAATCTTAACTTAAAAGGCATCGCATGTGAAAGAATAATTAGCGTACCTTAATAGTTGATCAAGAACTTGATCTGCAAAGCTTCCTTCTTCCAAAAGAAATTCACCAAAATGGCCCAAGACGCTGTTCTTCTTTCTGAATTTTCAAACAAGAAAACAGAAAATCGACTCAACTGATAATACGTTCTGATATGCATAGCATAAAGAATTGAGGTAAAGAAGAGTGATATATCCAGCGGCCTTGACAAAAAAAATCAAAACTGAAACAATATGTTTATAGGGGTGCCCCCAGGGTTTGTCTGTTTTCTTGCTTTTGGAATAGAATAGCTCAAAGCCTTGTTATTCTGCCCAGAGATCTCAGACTTCATAATACATGCATCTGGTCTATATTTTGACTGACATACCTCAGTCTAACCACAATTAGCTTTTTCAACCTACAGGTCTACACACATTGATCGCATGAGGGACCAAATGGCAACATTTAACAATGAAGATAGCAAAATGGGTAAGTCCTGCAGACAAACATAGAACAACCCCAGCGATTAAAACTCGGATCTTCTTCTATATCGTCTAAAATGCTTAAACTGTACCAAATCCGTCATTTTTCCCTAATGAATGGCAACATATTTAGGCAGGTTCGCAACAAGATGCACATTATTCATATAGTTCTCAAAATACTTAAACGGACACAATAAATTATATTTAAAATACATATGGGCATGTGGTCAGCTGCGGCTTAAAGCCACAGCATCATAACCATGGTCTCTTCAACAAAAGTCCTTCATTACATCAGGATAATCAGAAGAAACAAATGAACCCAAATTTTTTAACAGCATCTTGTTTAAAACTTAACATAATTAGAGTAGAACCACAACCTAAATTTGCTATTAAAGCATGAATGTATGGCCAAAATGGAGAGTTTTTAACGAGGCAATGGAACCTTGAACCCAGAAAAACCCTACAAGATCGATAGATTAAGAGTAGCGCTGAGTATATGAGCTAGGATTTTTGATAACGGAAGAAAAAGAAGCAAAAGTATCACTAACCTTTACGGTTGTGTTGATGGTGGAAAGGCTGTGGTGTTAATGGGCGGAAACGCGGCGGTGCTAGTGGTGGAAACGGCGGTCGCGCGACGGAGGAAAGATGTCGCAGATGAGAAGGGTAAGAACGGGTGGAGCCTGCGGGTAAGGTGTTGGGGAAACCCGTTTAATCTTATAACCCGATTTTAACCCGGAAGACTATCCGCGAGAATTTTAGGAGCGTGGATTGGAAGTGGAGTATTTAAAAAAATAAATTGAAAGGAGTATTTTAAATGATGGTATCCGTTTTTAATCAAAATTCGCAGTTTCATGCCTAGTCTTTTTATTTTTTCTTGAGTAACGTGTATTTATGTCTCAATTTTTTGTTTAGTGCACATATACCCTCAATTTTTTGAAAGTGTATATATATTTCAGTTCCTTGTTTAGTACACATAAACTCCTCAGTTTTTCAACGTCGATATCCGGCTATAGGGTATCTATGAACTTTCGAAAAATATGGGGAATATGTGTGTACTTTCAAAAAACTGGAGGGTCTATGTGCACTAAGCAAGGAATTGGGGTCATAAATGCACTTTACCCTTTGTTCTTTAAATGTATTCCGTTTTTCAATTATGTCCTAAAATGGTATTTTATTAGAAATTGGATATCATTTTTAAATTAAAGTGGTGCTAGAATGGTAGTCACTTTCAATTGAAAAACACAATTTTGGAATATAGATGAAAGAATTGGTCCCTTTTAAGGGCGGATTTTAAGACATAATGTCAAATTGTGAGTTTCAATTAGAAGTAGATAACATTGTAGACTTTTACTCATCATTGAAAGAATTGAAATTCATGGAATTGAGATTTCATCCCAAATTTCACTATAAAAGCATCGGCAATGCACAAGGGGGGTTTTCTTGTGTATCCGTACATATGGTAAGTTCTCATTGATACTTTTTGGTATATACACGACCTACATAACTCCAGTTCAAGAGTTGCCCCGCTTAACTGGTTCGCTAAACGCATATAGGCAACCACACCGCCTCGCCAAAAGGTAACCAATATTGAGAATGATAGAGAGACATCAATCACCATGATATCCTCTGCTAGACCATGATTTAGGGGAAGGGAGCAATACACGCCACGATCACATAACCAAGGTTCTATTAATAAAGTCGGGGAACTTCAGACTAAGGTAAGTAATTTATGCTCCCAAAAATAAACAAGTAAGAACAAACACGCACTTGAGCGTCGGAGTTCAATCTATGGGGACCACCCAGGTTAATTTCGTAGGTGAACGATTGTCACTACTCGAGGAGGAATCCCTAGCATCAGTGGTGTCGACTATGAGGAATATATTTTTCTTTTTGGGTTTTTATAGTCCCTGGGAAAATCCAGATCCCATGTCGAAGTCATCACCTGTACAGCAAGCATGCAATCAATGATTCTCACACCTAAATAGGCCAACTAGCGGCAAACTAGCTCAACATACTGGGGAAGCTCGCAACAATGATATGATCTCACGATTATAAGTTTGCAACACCAAGGCGTACCCATAACATAGGTACACTTAGGTATCACATCCAGTTTATATATATGTACACACACGTATAATTATAATGATATGGACATATAAGCAAAGTGACCATGAGATTTCCTTCTAAATAGAGAATAAGGTCATCAAAATTGCTTAACCACGGAATTATGATCGTTAAATCAAGAACATATAAGTAAGAGATCAAGTTAGGGTACTTGAGCATAATCACGCTCAAGTTAATTAATTAGATTGAAATTAATTGAGAAGCTGTTTGAAATCGAGCAACCACAAGTCACTGAAACAGTGTGAAACAGTTAAAACCTCATGAGAAGAAATATCGATTTGGGAATAGCGAGGCGAAGTGCTATTAAGTCTCATTGAAGAGTTATTATGGCATCTCAAACCCTAATTAAAATGGATTGATAAACCTATGCAACAGGTACAACCCTCAAGCTATCAGCCCTCTGGAAACTAAGGGATATAGTCTAAACGTAGTAAACAAGCAAGACGACATTAGATTCATTGGAATATAAACATTATTAAATAAATAAGAAAAATCACGGCATAATCAACTTGTCAATTTGTGGTAATGGGTAACTATCCTTTGGCTAACACTTGTTAAGATCAGTGAAGTCAATGCGCATGCACCATCCACCATCATGCTTTTACCCATACGGGTCCACTATCCATTCACGATACAATATCTCTTTTATCACATCGGCCTTCACCAATTTTTGGACTTCTTCCTTAATTTTTCCGCTCTCACAAGCAAACACTCTTTGTTTTTGCTTGAAATTTTTTAAGGAATGGTCGACGTTTAACTTGTAGACAACATGGTGGGGAGGTATTCCCATAAGATCTGAGTTCTCTATGAGAATACATTGGCGTATTCATCGAGCATGAACTTGAAGTTATTCCCCATATTTGTTGGGATTAGCTTCCCAATGGTTACGGTTTTTGAAGATCGAATGGGAAGTTGCTCGTTGTCTACAGAGCTAATTTTCCCATGAACCGATACGACATCCTTCACTTTCCTAGCTTCTTTTAGAGTTGTGAGTATGCAGCTTTTGGCCATTGATGGGTTACCACCGATATTTGTTATTCCATTGTCTATTGGGAACTCCATCACCCATGGTACGGTGACCATAATGCTCTTGTATGACACATACATGGCCTCTCTAAAATCACATTAAAGGGAGATTGGACATTGATGACAGTAGTTGCACTAGATTGTAACTCCCTTCTCCCCATCGACCTTTCTTACAGGAAATGTAATTATCCCTAGGGGGATGAACATTTTTCCGGTAAAACCTGATAATGGCGAAGCTGACTTCTATAAGTTTTGCCAACCAATATCCAATTGATCGAAGCAGTTTGCGAACATCATTTTGACCCGGATACCATCATCCATGAACAACCCTTTAACATAAGAGTTATAAATTGATGCAGATATAATCACAGGGTCCGAGTGAGGTGTTTGGATGGGGATGACATCTGCATCAGAAAAGGTGATGGTTTCGTCAGGCCGAAAACACTTGTTTTGGGGTTCTCCCGGAGGAACATATATATATATTGTGATTTTGCTTTGATGACCGTGTTCGAGGATCTATCTCTAAAAATTCCATTTATAAAATTGATTACTCAATTGGTTCCATTAGCCTCATTACCTACAGGTGGGTTGGGAAGTTGTGCCATTTTTATCTTCTTATGCCCCACCGTTGGCGTTATTTCCATTCTGGATTTTCTTGCGATTCCTCCAAGGTAGAACCCCATTTTTATCAGTTGATTGTCTTGAATCTGTATTATAATCACATAATCGTGAATAAGTTCACTCTTAACACACCTCTCGATCTCAACCTTGAGATGATGATACTTTCCAGTATCATGACCATGATCCTTTGTGGTGATCACACCAATTGGTCGATGATCTTCTCGAGGCAAAATCTTTCTTAGGTGGAGGATCTTTGAACATATTTTGATGAATGGTCAGAATGTCTGCACGATTTTTGCCTAAGGGCGTATAGTTTTCAAAAATATACCTTGAAGCTTCAATGAGTTTATTTCCCTTATGGTCATTGGGATTTATATTCCTTTCTACCATCTTGTCATTGCATCTTTTGCACTTGTCACCATCTTAACCTTTGAGTGTTGCTCCACTATTTCTTGTAACTGCTAGAGCGTCTCCGAGGTTTTGGCCATTAGCTTCTTGTAGATATTGTAACCATAGATCCTTGTCGTGTATCCTAAGATGACACCATTTCCTATGCAATCAATGACATCGAGACTTTAATCCACATATCGATAATAGTATGCCATTGTAGTTTCACCAGAATTTTGACGATTGGTATACAACTTGGCCATGGTTTTGGTGAACCTCTTCTTTTGGAAAAACTTGCTCAATAAGGCTTTGCTAAAATCCCGATGGATCACAACGTCCCAGGTTTTAGTTTGCTTAACCATTCTTGGGCCTTCCCTCAGAGGTAGCTTCCCACCCGCTTTCAAGTCACCTTCTCCTCGAAGTATCATAATTTACCATACTTAAGAAGATTTGGATAAATTCTCCGGGGGTCGGTATCACCATTGTACGTGAGGAGACCCTCTGGTGGATTTTATCATTTGGCCACCGAGTGAGCATGATTTCAAAAGCAAAGTGAGAGATGGTGGTTTGTCCCGATGGGCCTATCAGCCGATGTAGCTCCCTGTTGATGGAACTATTATTATCATCATTTCCAGGTAACATTATGGTAGTATTCGTCAGCAGATACTAGAACAGTAGCGGGGATGTGTAGCAAGAGAGAAGTGGACGATCCGTCATCGAGAAGAGTTGATATTGAGGTTGTTCCATGGAACCATAAGGGATATATGGATTAGATCTTGATTGTTCGTATCCACAATGGAGTCCATTGGAAGGCATTGCCAGAGTTATCATTCCCTGAGATATACTTGCTGATATCCCTGATGGATAACATCGAAAATGAATCGACTTGAAGTGGCAGTGCTATATTCGAGAAACTCAGGGATCATGTAGGAACAAAATTCACCTGAGATGGAATTGAGGCCACTAGGATGACCATTAGTTGGTTCATCATCGATGAGGGGACTGTGAATTGAAAACATGCTACCACGAGGCTCTATATCATTCGAGAAACCTCAACTTGCGAATGAAATGCTGGATACTCTGGGACGTTGTACACATGATCATATTGTACCATCGAAAATACCGGTCCGAATGTTAGAAGGCGATTCTACTGAATCCTCCGATGATAATCTTCCATCTCCGAATCGCCCGAATCTTCAATCATGTGTCCATCGATCCTCTGTTAGGGTTTAAATGCAGGATTATGTATACTGGTGCCCACTGTCAGAGGTTCTGAACTGAATAATGGTTGGCGCGATGGTCCCGTGCCACCAAGATTTAGGCCTTTAACGGCACCTCTTATTAGTCCATGGTATAAATATTGGCTAGTCAAAGCACTAGTCGCCACCGTGCTCATAGGTTGAGATCCAAGGTTAGCCATTGAATTGTTACTGGGTCTGGATCGTCGTTCATAAGTTCTTAAGTACTGTGATTGTACTTCTTCACCAATGCTTGGCCTTTGGGTTCTCAATCATTTACTTCCACACAACGTGTTGTTGGTAGAATTGGACTTAAACCGAGGAATCGACTATCTGATTTGACAAGTCCTTTGGGCGTGCCAATTGATGTGTCTAGAGACACTGTCGATGTACGTCATCGATATGCAAGAACAAACATGTTAAAAACTTTCAGATGGTTAAGTTAGCAAATGTGTATTCATGTTCGTAAGTAATTTCCAATGAATCAAAAGTTGGACGAACCCATACATTTATAGAGGGGAGATTATGTGAGATCTCCAAAAAAATTAGGATTAGGATTATCTTTCTTTGTGGAAGAATTAGTATTCTATTGTGATTAGAATGCTAATCATAGTTTTCATGTTTGAGTGTATATCGAATATACTTATCGCGTGAGCCCATTCATCCCACCAATATTATGGTGATAATGATTGAATGAGCTTTATGCCCACAGTGGCGGAATATTGGGGGGGGGGCAGGGGGTGCCTGGTCCCGACCAACTTTTTTTTACCATTAGTATTTTATGTTTTTCTTATGTTTTCTTTATTTGTGTATGGTAAAAAAAGGTTGTGGCCCCCTCCAAACTAATTTCTAGCCTCAAGATATGTTATATACGTGAAGAAAACTGTATTTGTTTTTTAAAAAAAGGTTTAGAGTCCAACAAGAAATAAAATTTATTTTTATCTAATTTTACCTTCACTATTTATCCAAGTTATATTTAATTTTATCTAATTATACATGAGTTTTTTCCGAATCCAATTACAAATAGAGTATTAACCGGAAATCATGTTATTGCAATCCAAGTTGTACACAGTTTTTATCAAAAAGAAAAAAACGTTGTACACAGTAGTAATGTAGTATAATACTAAAGGTAAAACAAGTTGTACACTGTAGTACAACTATACAAGACTACAAGTTGTACGCAGTACAATACATATACGTACGAAATATATTAAAATATGATTCCAATTAGGATTTGTCTTTTTTCTTAATACCAAGATAGTATAAATAGATATGAAATAATTTAGAAAAAAACACAAACTTTCAAATAAGATACCAAGGAGAAGGCAAAAAAAAATCAACGAAAGGTATTTAATTTTCATATTTTTTGTCATCAATTATTTCTGTAATTTAGAGTGTTTATATTCTCTAACTTTAAATTTGACTTCATAATTGTTCATTGTTTAGGTCTATTCTAAAAATATGACAAAGAGAAAACAAATCACTTCTTACTTCACACCTCAAAAGAAGGATTAAAAAATTGAAGATGATACATAACGTACTACTCCATTTGAAGTAGTTGAAAGTGAAATTGATCCGGTTGTTTCTAGTGACCTGAGTACAGAGCACCCTCCTCAAAGTACTGCAAACAATGACGATACTGGTGAAGGTATTTATTCACATAATTTAGTACGTGATCCAGCTACGCGTAAACAAATAGAAACGTACGAGTCAAAATAAAAAGATATGCTCAGAAGGGGGTATATTAATTTGGGGCCATATCAACCTATACAAGATTATCCTTACTCTGGTTTTGAAAGTCATCCTCATCGGTTCCAAAAATCGTGGTTTCAGAAATAACCCTGGTTAGAGTATTCTCCGACAAAAGACTAGGCTTATTGTTTTTATTGTTTCTTGTTTACAAAAAGACCAGTTGGAAGCTGTGGTTCAGATACTTTCATCATCAGAGGGTCCCAAAATTGGAAAAAAGTAAGCAGTGGAAAAGAATGTGCCTTCTTAACCCATGCGGGAAATGATTCTAATTCAACATATAACTTTGCTGCCAACTGTTTTTATAATCTCAAGAATCAATTAGCTCACATTGAAAAGGTAGTAGAGAAGCAAAGTTCGGAAGAAATTAAGCGCAATTGATTGCGTCATAAAACATTAATAGATGCAGTTAAATGGTTGACATTCCAGGCGTGTGTATTTAGAGGACATGATGAACGTGCTAGCTCAAAAAATCAAGGAGTTCTTTTTGGAGATGTTACAACTTTTGGCATTGTATAATAGTGAAGTAGATAAAGTTATTTTGGATAATGCTCCACAAAATGCCAAATACACTTCTCCAAAAATTCAAAAAGATATTTTGCATGTTTTTGCTGGAAAAGTGCAAAATACAATACGTGAAGAGATTGGTGATTCTAAGTTTTCCTTGATTGTATATGAATCTAGAGACATTTCCAAGAGGAAGCAAATGGCCATCGTCATGAGATTTGTTGGCAACAATGGGTTCGTAAGGGAGCGATTATTGTATTTAGTCCATGTTAAATACACAACTTCGTTGACTTTAAAGAATGAGATTTGTGATGTTCTTTCACATCATAATCTTAATGTTTAGAATATAAGATGTCAGGGATATGATAGGGCAAGTAATGTGCGCGGAGAGTGGAATGGATTGCAAGCATTATTTCGCATGATTGTAAATATGCTTATTATATTCATTGTTTGGCTCATCAATTACAACTAACACTTGTTGCAGCAAGAGAGGTGCCTCAGATTCATACTTCCTTCCAACAATTGATTTTTGTTGTTAATGTTGTTACAAGTTGTTCTAGGCGACAAGATGAGTTGCAGGCTAATCAACTGGCTGAAATTGAGCATTTGAAAGAAATTGAGGAACTTCATACAAGTAGAGGTTTAAATCAGATTGGAACATTGCAACGCCCTGGTGATACTAGATGGAGCTCTCATTTTAAAGCAATGTGCAGGTTGTTAAGAATGTATGGAGATACATATTTTGTTCTCACTGACATAGCTGTTGAAGGAGCAACTTTTGCTCAGCGAGGTGATGCTTTGAATGGATTAAAATTGTTGGTGTCATTTGAATTTGTGTTTATACTTCATCTGATTAAGGAGATTATGGCCATTACGGATGGACTTTGCCAAACATTACAACAAAAATCTCAAGATATTGTGAATGCTATGCACTTAGAAACTACTACAAAGAAGTTGATTCAGAATCTGAGAAATGATGGATGGGAAAGTCATTTAGATGGTTGTCAAATTATTTTGTGAGCGATATAGCATACCTATTCTTAACATGGATGCTCCTTATATTTATGTCCTTAAATCTCTTCGGCAACAAGGAAAGAAAAAACACACAGTGACAATGGTTCATCATTACTAGTTTGATATTTTTAATGCTGGTATAGATCAACATTTATATGAGTTAAACAACAGATTCAGTGAACAAGTGACAGAACTTCTCATTTTGAGTGCATCATTGAATCCTAGCGATGGTTACAAGTCATTCAACAAGGAGAGTATAAGCAACCTAGTTGAGAAAATTTATCCTGATGATTTTTCTGAACAAGTGAAAATTGATCTGAAGTGTGAACTGCAACATTATGGGTTAGATGTTTCTACTCATCCAGATTTAAATAATTTATCCAACATTGGTGATTTGTGTCGAGGGTTTGTGAACACGGCAAAGGTAGACGCGTATCTCTTACTTTATAGACTATTGTGCCTTGTCTTGACTCTTCCGGCATCTACTGCAATGACTGAACGAGCTTTTTCAGCAATGAAAATTGTGAAAATATGTCTCCGCAACCAAATGAAAGATGATTTTCTGCGAGATTATTTGCTGGTCTATATCGAAAAGGATATTGCAGAGACATTTAACATTGATTCGATCATCAATACTTTTTATATGATCAAAGAGAGGACAACTCAATTTAAATAAAAAAAAGAAGGCAGTCCATTTCAAAAACATAAATTTTGTATTTTCTTTAACACTATTTTATTTTTAGTATTTGATTTTTGGTATTTTAAATGATTTAATCCACTATAATTTTTTATTTTAATGATCGATTCAATTTTTTTAATATAACTTCGGTCCCCCTATATGAAATTTCTGATTCCGCCCCTGCTCATGAATCATCATATGGCTAAGACCCTGATCGTTTTAAGTTGATCAGAACGGTTGAGACTGTTCAGTTAATCAAGTGAGGGAGCTATGTGAGCTTTAATTTTTCACAAATATAAGGACCGAGATGTATTTATTCCATACTTATTTTCGATTTTCACACTCTGACCCCTCGAACATT